>PVJC01008162.1:0-49182 GCA_004026665.1 Murina feae | reverse complement strand
GTTCTTGCTATTCATCACTTTGAATATTTCTTGCCACTCCCTTCTGGCCTGCAAAGTTTCTGTTGAGAAATCAGCTGACAGTCGTATGGGTGCCCCCTTGTAGGTAACTAACTTCTTTTCTCTTGCAGCTTTTAAGATTCTCTCCTTGTCTTTTGCTCTTGGCATTTTAATTATGATGTGTCTTGGTGTGGTCCTCCTTGGGTTCCTTTTGTTTGGGATTCTCTGCACTTCCTGGACTTGGAAGTCTATTTCTTTCACCAGGTGAGGGAAGTTTTCTGTCATTATTTCTTCAAATAGGTTTTCAATATCTTGCTCTTTCTCTTCTTCTGGCACCCCTATAATTCTAATGTTTGTACGCTTGAAGTTGTCCCAGAGACTCCTTACACTATCTTCATATTTTTTTATTCTTTTTTCTTTTTGCTTCTCCCGCTGGGTGGGTTTTACTTCTTCATATTTCATATCTTTGACTTGATTCTTGCCATCCTCTCGTCTGTTGTTGGATCTCTGCATATTATTCTTTATTTCAGTCAGTGTATGCTTAATTTCTAGCTGGTCCTTTTTCATATGCTTGAGGGTCTCACTAAATTTATCGGCAGTCTCTAGAAAATTCTTGAAAAACCTAATAACCGTGGTTTTGAACCCCATATCCTGTTTTCTTTCCTCCATTTCTATCATTTGTGATCTGTTTCTTTGTCTCTGCATTTTGGCTGCTTCCCTTTCTGAGTTAGGTGATCACTGAGAGGAATTAACCTCTAAGCCACTTGGTTATGAGAGTCAGCTGTGTCTACAGTGGGAGAACTTCTGTGCTGGAGACACCCTTATGGGACAAGAGTTGTTTCAGTGGGGTTTTTGTGCTCACTGTGTTTGCCTCAAGTGTATTCCTTGTGGATCTGAGTTTTATTTAGGATGGTCCCACTCTGGCCACTGGGTGAGGCTGGCTCTTGTATCTTTAAGGAGGTGTTGATTTAGCCTTTGCCTTAGGCTACTCAGCCTTTTATATGCAAAAGCCTGATGGCAGCTTGGGAGGGGCGGGGCCTCGGGGAGTCTCCAGGGCGGAGCAAGTAGCTATGGCGCTTCTCAGCCCTGTGCTAAGAGACACGGGGTCTCTGTGTCTCACGGTAATTGCTGCAAGCAACGCTGAGAGAAATCTGCTTTGGATTTCCTCCCAGTGCCAGTCAGTCCCCCTTCTCCGGGTGTGCATCTGGGTCCCCAGAAACTCACTTGGAACTGGAGTTCAGAGCTGCCGGGAGCTTGTGATTCCCTCTGGTTTGAAAAAGAACCGCATCTTCCGGCGCCAGCCCTCTCCCCGAGCCCCATGCGCACGCCTCCGTACCTCTGTACTTTGCTTCCACCACTCCTCTGAGTCTCAGTCTCTTTCTAGTTGTAGAATTTTCACTCATCCAGCCTTTCTGTGGGTGTGGGTGGTGTCCATGTTTTCTTTTTGTGGTTATTTTGAAATAGTTGTGCACAGCTGCATTTATGGTGCTTACCTATGCTGCCATCTTGCTGTCTCCCTATTTATCTTCTATAATTGAAACTTTGTTACCTTGAGCGGAGGCCTAGTCAGGCAATGAAGCCTCCTGTTTTCTTCAGCTTCGTGGCTTCTATAATTGAAAGTTTTGCCTTGAGCAGAGGCCCAGCTGGCCTAGGCAGGTAGTTTCCTCCATCGCTGGTACAATGGAAGCGTCCTGTTTGCTCTAGCTCCGTGGCTAGCCGGTCGCCATCTTGGCAGCCTCTCTGATTGGCTGGTGGGCATGGCTTGGCTGGTGAGCATGGCTTAGGTGTAACAGATTGAGGGTCAATTTGCATATTACTCTTCTATTAGATTAGATGTGTGTGTGTGTGTGTGTGTGTATAGTACATATGGAAATATTAACACAGTAGGGTTAGTTAACACTTCTTTCACCTCACACAATTACCATTTCCCCCTCTGTGGTGAGAACATTTAAGATCTACCATCTTAGCAACTTTCAAGCATACAATACAGTATTGTTAACTATAGTCACCATACTGTGCATTAGATCCTCAGAATATACTTATCTTATAACTGGAAGTGTGTGTCCCTTTGACCAACATGCTGCCCCCCAATCCCTCAGCTCCTGATAACCATCCAACTCTGTTTCTATGATTTTTTTTTTTTAGATTCCACGTGTAAGTGAAATGATAAGTTATTAGTCTTTCTTTGTCTGACTTATCTCACTTAGCACAATACACTCTAGGTTCATCCATGTTGTCACAAATGGCAAAATTGTCTTATTGTGTGTGTGTATACATGAATATATGTTACATCATCTAATCCAAAATGACTGGTGTACTGGTATTCTTATAAAAAGGGGAAACTTGGACACAGAGTCTGGCAAGCATAGTGGGAAGATGTGGGCGGCAACTCCACGTGAAGAGGGAGCAGAGACTGGTTACTGCAGCCCAGGAACGCCTGGAGCTATGGAAGCTGGAAGAAGCCAAGGGAAGACTCTTCTCCGAAGGCTCTGGAGGAAGCCCAGACGGGCTGACACATCAGTTCCCGACTCCTGACCTCAGAGTGGTGAGAGTAAATTTCTGCAGTTTTAGCCACCCGGTCGTGGTCCTTAGCTATGACAGCAGCAGGAAACCAGCAAAGCTGGGGAGAGATGGGGAGGCCCTGGCTCATGGAGGGGGATCAGGCAATCAGGAGTGAAGGGGCTGGAGTGCCCAGGCCTGGCAGGGATGGGGCTGGTGGTGGGTGTGATGTGACATGGCTGGGTCTCAGCAGGATCCACTCCCAGGAGGAGGGGAAGCATTTATTCACCAGTCAGAGCCCCACCCTTTCATCGATGGCTCCCTGGGGGGAAGTTGATCACCCCACCTTGTGCTGCACATATATGAGTGCGGGGTGAGTCCTGGGGGTGGTAATCGGGAAGACCTGGGGTAGGAGTCAGGTGGAACCCCTGGGCCCAGCCATCGTGTGGGCGCTGAGGGAGACACATGGCCAGAGGCTCTGGGCTGAGCGAGACTGAGGGTCTGCCCTGATCTGGAAAGGCCTAAGGTACAATCCTACGTCTACTACAGTTTTCGGGGCTCTGCCAACATTCTCAATCTTGTCTTTTCTCTCCTTAAACATGTTTCCTTGAGACCCATGGATGACCGTTTACCGTCATTTCCATATCTGGATGCCTGTGGTCTTGTTGCTGTTTTTATTTCTCACACATTTGGTCTTGTCTCTTTGTAGGATTATTGGGGGACAGACCTTATGTTTGTCCTATTACAGAAGTTCTTAGACTTGTGAGTAAGTCTCCCTCCAGGCACCAGAGGGCGCCAGAACTCCACGGTCACCCTCCCTGGGCCTAGGGAGCAGGATGACTAAGGTGAATTTTCCTTCCCCACCCCAACAGGCTGGAATGCAGATTCTGGGTCACCCTTCCACCAGCCATCGACCCCCATCAAAGCAAGGGGCAGAGGTGCACTTCTCTTCCTTAGTCTTCCAGCTGGTTTTCAACAGGAATAGGGGACTCAGAGGCATTCGAATGGTATCTTTCAACGCCTACAAGAAAAATAGCTGCCGAACCCGGGTTTTCTATGCTGAGAAAATAGCCTTCAAGACTGAAGGTAAAACAAAGACGTTTCCCCGACAGACAGAAGCAAGGGAGAGTTTGGCTTGAGAGGAGCCACACCAGAGGAAATACTGAAAGGTTTTTCTGGCAAAAGGATGAACTCAGGAGGGAGGTGAGCAGGGCAGGGAGGCGTCGAGAAGAATAAGGCAGGAAACCTACAGGCAAATAGAAGGCAACGTTGGATGTGTAGAACAGCAGTAATGTCCTGGTGCGTTAAGAACACGGCTCGGATGAAGGCGCATGGCCCGGGGGCCTGTCATCTGCGCCTGGGTAGACAGAGTTAAAATGCGCCCCGATGTTTGCACTGTTCATGAAAGTATCCCTTCATGTGAGATTTTTATGAACTCAGGAAGCATGTTATAATCTCTAGGGTAACGACTAAAAGAAAAATAAAAGACTGCGTGACTTCCAAGCTCATAGAGTACAAAACAACGGGGATAATAAAAAAAACAATTCATTGAAAGTAGATTGTAAAAGAGAGAAACAGGAGTCTAGATGAAGTGGGTTTGTGTAAAGAACTTGCTAGACCCAGATACCTCAGTGGTCATGTGTATTTAAACCTGACCGGATGAATAGGCACACGGCATCTGGACAACTAGAGACTCCTGTTTCTAACCAACGCAGAACAGCAGGGCTTGGCCATGTCCCGCCTCCCGAATCGGCCAAAGAATGGACAGAAAAACGAAGCATGGTTTTCAAGACACGGAGAGTTAGGCCACAAGGTCGCAACCCCTGAGGGATGAAAGTGAAGGAGGTGAGCCGTGGTGCTATTGCCCCAGCTCGCTGCCTTGACAGTTTCTGAGGTGGAGCTTGGTGGGGCCCTGGAGGGAGAGTTTCAGGAGGACAAGGTACCTCATGTCTTCAGGTCAGGGGACCGGAGAGCGGGGAGCCGTGTTCAGACAGAGCCCCAGAGGTCAGCACGGTCTCCCTTCTGAGTGTTCAGCTCAGCAGCGATCAGTGTGCGCAGAGGAGAAACTGCCTGAGTCTCAGAGAGACCACCCAGAGGGCAGAGGGGCTAGTCCTCAGTGCTTGCAAAGGGCTGGGCACAGAGCTGCTCCAAGCAGCCACACTGGAGACTCGGGGATGCACGAGGCGTCGGGAAGGGCACACAGAGGGCTTTGCCTCGGTCATGGGAAAGAGTGAGTTCTAGACAGAACACTGTGCTGGCCTCCTGTACAACCCTTCGGAAGGAAGACCCAAAGGGATCACAACATTCGCGAGGACCTTACAGCATACAAGAACAAAGCTCAAGAATATCTCAGGAATATCGCTGGTCAGGTCAGGCGGTGACAGCATCATCCCGATATGCCAAGGTTGCAGGTTTGATCCCAGGTCAGGGCACAGACCAGAAGCAACCAATGCATAAATCAATAAGTGGAACAACAAATCTCTCTCTCTCTCTCTCTCTCTCTCTCTCTCTCTCTCTCTCTCACACACCCCTCACTCTCCCTTCCCGTCTCTCTCCAAAATCAATAAACACAAAGGAAAGAACATTTAAGGAATTCAGCAATATCCAACACCCAACCAAGGTACAATTGATGACTGATATTTAAGCAAAATTTACCAAGCATTCAAAGAAGCAGAAATGTACAGCCTGCAATGGAGAAAGGAATCCATCCGCTGAAACCAACTCCAAACCGACACAGATGTGAGAGCGAGGCAAGGACATTAAAGCAGCGATTATAACTGCACTCCATATGTTCCAAAAGTTAAGTACAGAGACGGAGGAAATAAATGGCTCAAGTTAAACTTTCCGAGATGAAGCAACGATTTGCGAGATGAAACACAGGCTGGATGGTATTAGCCGAAGTTTGGACATCGGGGGAAGAAAAGATTAGGAGACTTGAAATCACAGCAATAGAAACAATCTAAAAGGAACCGGGGAGAAGGCAATGAAAAACGACAAGCACATTAGCGAGCCGTAAGGCAATTCCAAGTTGCCTGATATGCGGGTAATTGGAATCCCGGAGGGAGAGGAGAGAGGGAGAAGACACCAAGAAGCATTTGAAGAAATAATAGCTGAAATTGTTTCCAAATTTGATGACAACGATCAACTCGGTCCCCCTAAGAAACTCAATGAGCTCCAAGCACAAGAAACCTGAGTCAAACCATCTGAAAGCACATCGTTATCAAACTGCCCAAAGCCGTGATGAAGAGGACGTTGTGAAAGCAGCCGGAGGCAGGGGGAAAAAAGACATTTACGGAAAAACAAAACTGAAAATGACAGCAGATTCCTCATCAGAAACAATCAGGGCAAGAAGACGGTGGAGCAACACCCTTGAAGCATGAAAAGAAAAAGAGAGAGAGGGAAAAAAAAACAACCCTAGACTTCCAGGGCTAATGAAAATATCTTTCAAAAAAATGACGGTGAAATAAAGACCTTTTCAGAAGAACGAAAACCGCGCTTTGGGGAAACGGCGAGGGAAATGTCAACGGGAGGAAACGGGACGGCGTGGAGACACCGCTCTGCGGCGGGAATGATGTGTTTGAAATGGCAACGGCGTCGGTAAACAGATAGGATTTTAAACGTTATTTAAATCCTTTAAGAGAAAAGTGGTAACAACATACCCTTGGCGTCATACGTTTATAAAGGAACAGCGTACGACAGCCGTAGCGCAAAGGTCAGGACCAAAGGCTGCTGTTCTAAGTTCCTTCTGCCTCCCACTGAATTGGCACATCACTCAGGGGAGGCCGCAGGAAGTTAAAGGTGTGCGCTGTAATCTTTCCGAGGAAGCACAAAAACAACAAAGAGATTGAATAAGGCAAAAAGGAGATACAATAGAATCATGGAAAACACCCCAGTAACCCCAAAGGGGGCAGAGAAAGAGGACAAAGGGAACCGAGACCAGATGGAATAGAAAACAACCCTCGAGATAAGCCCCCACAGAATCCAGTGTTAGTGATCTAAGCAAACACGCAGGGTGCTTGTGAAATCTCCACGTCTCCGTCAGTTCTGAATGCTTTCTTACTACCCGGCACAGATAATCTGGAATTTTCTTGTCCCAGGCCTGCTACCAACCTCTCCTGGTAGATTCAGTGGAGAGAGCTAGAGAGTAAACCCTGAAGAATCAGTGCATACAAATCCTTCTAATTTCACCCCAACACCTCCCCGGCGTTGGGGGGAGTGTGCTTGCCATCCATCTCTATTGCATTTTGCACCCCCTCCTCCTACAAAGAACCCTGGTTTTCCGTAACACTCATATGTTCAGTGTTTGGTCAGGGCTGCAGTCCACAGAAGAACAGCTTAAGAGTTGCAGCAGCCAGCCATACACGTCTCAGGAAAGTTCCAGATTTCCTCTCCTTGCTTGTATTCTTACACAGGCAGATTCATGTGGTTAAAAAAGCACCTGGGTTAATTCTTGCATCTTTTCCGTGGCGATGTTATCAAACTAATATGCAGTTATATCCATCGGCTCCTGTTTGTATTCAATTTCAGAGTCCCCTCCCCCTCCCCAAATCTTGAATTGGATGAATATGTAATATATTAAGATGGTTCAACTTCAAAATCATTTGAAAAGGTATATTCAGAGATGTCTCGTTCTCCCCTCACATTGAGGGAATCTGAGCATTTGAAAATCGATTTAAGTTTCCTGCTCTTAGAGCTAACCAATTTCAGCCGTTTCTTTTTCTTTCTATTTCTCTCTGCAGACCTTCATAATTTTCTCCATTTCTCTTGTGAAAATAGGCTGTTTAAATTTCTCGTCTTTGCTGGGACCAATTTTGGTAAACGGTACTGTCTTAGAAAACTCCATTTCATCTGAGTTTTCATTTGTTTTCACAGAGTTGGGCAGAGTGGTCTATTATGGTTTTGAGCAACTCCTGTTCAGCAGTGTGTAACCTTCTCCTCGAGTCTATCTGTATGCATGCGCTTTATCCCTTCCTTCCTGATAATAAAAGGCTTCTCTCATGTGTTATTTTTTCCCCCCAAAAGATCAAGATTTTGATTTATTAGTTCTATATAGCTTTTTCTACTTTCTGCCTCATTAATTTTTTTTTTAAATTGAGGTGCAAGCCGCATCACATTCAATTAACCACTTTCAAGTGCATCATTCGGTGGTATTTAGTATTCACAATAGTGTGCAAACACCGCTCTCTTTAGATGCAAAATTTGTCATCATCTCTTTGTATGAATAATGCTGCTATCAACATCCCCGCCTGAGCTGCTGTGTGGATGCATGCTCTCATCTCTCTTGGGCGGATCCCCGGGGTGGAATTGCTCAGTCACAGGGTGACTCTGGGGACGGGCTGCCCCCCTAACGGGGCTGCACGGTCGCCATGCCCACCGCCTCATGAATGTCCGCTGTCTCCGCTCTTTCCTTATTGTACAGTCTACTGGCGACTTCGTGGCTCGGCTCCTAGTTCTTCGGAGCTGGGAGTTTGGTTTACGCGTTTCTATTATTTTGCTTTGGCTGACAGCAGTCCTGGAAGTCATGATTTCCCCCCTCACCGCCTTAACTCTCCCTGAGATGCCGCGCTGCTGTGCTTTTAGAGAAACCCTGCGGCTGCAATTTGTACTTTGCCTTTCACCTGAGAGTTGTTGAGAGACATTTTACATTTCCAGGCAAGGGAAAAAAAATATACAAAATTCCAGGAAGAAACCTGGCTTTTTTGAATTTGTTTTGAATTCTCACTTTTAACCCATGATGTGATCCACAGAGTTGATCTGTATTAGGTCTGCTTAATGCAAAGCACGGTGGCACGTGTGAGTGTGAGCGTGTGTGAGAGTGTGTGTGTGTGAGAGCATGTGTGTGTGAGAGCGTGTGAGCGTGTGTGTGTGTGAGCGTGTGTGTGTGTGAGCGTGTGTGAGCGTGTGTGTGAGTGTGTGTGAGCGTGAGTGTGTGAGCGTGTATGAGTGTGTGAGTCTGTGTGAGTGAGTGTGTGTGTGTCTCGGTGGATGCTGCACATAGGTCGGAGAAGGCATATTCCCTTTGGCTGTGATGCCAGGCCTTCCTTCCTGCTAGTATTCCATTAGTTGATGACCTTCCCCATTTGGTTTTGTTCACTTGCCCAGGAGGAGTGCGTTGTCCCCAGCCCGGAGGTGGGTTCTGTCCTTCTCCCCACACCCCGGGAGCTTTGTGTCGGCAAAGGCTACGTGGCTGCCTTCCTGACGGTTAAATCTCCGTCGGCCTCATAACATAACGTCTCTGTCACAGTAAATGCTTTTGGCCCGGCTTCTCCCTCGTCTAATATCTGAGTCCGACTGCCGCGTGTGTGTGGTTTCCATCGCTTGCCCTGCCTCCGCCCGTCCTGGGAGTCTCGCTCTCCCTAAATCACTCTGATTAGAGCTGGCTGCTCTCTGAGCTGATTGGAAATCTTTTTCTTTGAATAGATGAGTTCAGCCCATTTGCATTCATTGCTATGACTGACACGCTGGCCTCCGCGCGGCCGTTTTACTGTGCATAATGTTTACGGTGTATATTGCATTACAGTGATTCTATTTCTTTCTCTAGGTGATCTGTGTTCTTTGTTCTTATTTTTTAAAGCATAACTTGGCATGCTTCCCCCCCTTTTTCTTTTCAGTAAACAGCTTTATTGAGATCTAGTTCAAATAGCCTACAATTCACCCATTTAAAGTGTGCAATTCAATGGGTTTTGGTATATTACATTATTAATGCTTTTTTTTTTTTTTTTTTTTTTTTTTTTTAAATTGC
The DNA here is from genome assembly GCA_004026665.1 of Murina feae. NCBI lineage: Eukaryota > Metazoa > Chordata > Mammalia > Chiroptera > Vespertilionidae > Murina > Murina feae. Next base: position 39,944 of record PVJC01008162.1, on the reverse strand, counting down.
AGCCCTGGCTGATGTGGCTCAGCCGATCGGAGCGTTCTCCCCACACACTGAAAGATCCCGGGTGTGACTCCCGGTCAGGGCACATATCACGATTTTGAGTTCCATCCTGGTGAGGGTGCGTTCAGGAGATGACTGAGTAGTGTTTCACCCTCTCTCTCTCACCCCAATGTTTCTCTCTCCCTTTCTCTCTCTCTAAAATTAATGAAAACGTGTCCTCGGGTGAGGATGAAAAATAAATAGATTAAAAAAAATTGTAGCCTAGCCGGTGTGGCTCCATGGTTGAGCATTGACCCCTGAGTCAAGAGGTCACTGGTTTGATTCCGGGTCCAGGCACATGCCCAGGTGGTGGGCTCTATCCCTAGTGGGCAGCAGGGTACAGGAGGCAGCCGGTCCATGTTTCTCTGTCATCGATGTTTCTAATTTCTCTCTCCCTTTCCCTTCTTCTCTCTCTAAAAATCTATGAAAAACATATATTTAAAAAATTGTAGTACAATATATGTAATGTAAAATCGATCCTTTTTAACCATTTGAAAGTGTACAACGCAGGGCATAAAGTTCCTTTACAATGTTGGGCAACCGTCACCACTGTTTCCAACATTTTTCATCAACCCAAACATAAATGCTACCCGTACTAAGCGAGAACGTCCATCTCCCCCCTCCACCCCTTTGGCAACCTATTGTCTACTTCCTGTGTCTATGCCGGACTGCTCTGGGGACCTCTGCCAAGCGGAATCACCCAGTTATCTGCTCTTCGGTCGGCCTCATTTCACACCAAGGCCCTCCCACATCACAGCATGCTTTAGTTTTTGCATTTCTTGGTCAAGGTAGGGACGATGGTGTTTTTGTTTCATTGGATGTTTGTATCCTAGTGTCTCTCACAGTGTTTCATTAGCTTGCGTTCTACGAAACCGTCATTTTTGTAGGTCAGACATGATCAGACATTGTCAATTTCAGACTGCTCCAGTGGACAGCGTATGGTTTATTGGCGTGAAGTGACATCCTTTGTCTCCCGCCGAATACTTAGGTGACAAGCCACAAGTTAATTCCATCTCCTCTTTTCTCTCTCGCTGCTCCCGCTTCAGATGGCATGCCTCCTATTTCATTAGAGCATGTAATATTTACCCTTACTCTTCCAGACCTGCAGTTAAACATACGCAAGGAATGCTCATCCCTAGCTTTTAGTAGTTTCCAGAGGAAGGGCTTGAGAGCATACTTTCCTGGGTCCTGGTGCTCTGGAGTCTGCGTTTCACAGCCTGCGGGGGTGGGGAAAGGAACACTCTGCCTGATAATCTTCGCAATTTTCAGTGAAGTTCATTCATGGTAGGTGTCCTACCCTGTCAGGTTAAGTACACCACTTATTCAAGCCGCGTGAGATGGCTAAGTGAGTCATTTACGACTTTCCACCCCCTGATTCTTCTCTTCACTCTTAAGCTACTGACAAATATCATTTCTTGGACAGCCACTTGGGGGGCGAAACTCTCGAGCCCCCTATTCTGCTGCCATTTCCCCACCCACATGACGCGGAGACAGATGGTACTGTCACAGCCCGGACTTAGTCACCCGTTTGATCCTGTCATTCGCCGTGGAAGTCGGCCCTGCACGCAGACTTTCGCTGGGAGCGGCTGTGCATAGCGCCACGGGTTCCTGGGACCTCACGCCCTTGACGCGGAGCCCTTACACCTCGCATCGCCCCATCGCGCGTGTCCACACCGAGGCAGGGCCTCCGCGAGGAGCTCTGGCCTCTCCGAGTATTAATTTGCCAGTTTAAATATTTCACTCCCAGTCATTTGTTTAGGGACTATTTTAAAGAGCAAAACAGGGCCTCCCCAGACTCCTTCCTTTAGGGATTGTAATTAGCACTGTTAACGGAGCCCAATTAGTAAGGCGTTCATATCTCGACTCATCAATCTGCCATGAAAACTTTTTGGGACTTAATAAACCCCTGGATTGGAATTGTCTTTGCTATCTGACACGTCGTCAATTCGTTTACTAATAATATTATTTGAAAATGTCACCTTTTCCATTTCCTTTGCTTCATTAGTCTCAGACACAGTGTTGACAATTCCAATCAGGCTGTTAAAATGAGCGATTCCGCAATTATGGGAGTCGTCTCGGCTCTAGCTCGTAATTGCTCGACCTTGGAACCAGCTCCCTGGGCTCCATCGGGTACCGGGGCAGTTGATCTCGGCAAAGAACTTTCCTTCTTGATTCCCGCTGGTGGATGCTCGTAAGATGTCAAAGCCCCCTGCCCCCCTGCCCCACCCCCCACAACATGGGTGGTGTGTGGTCAGGTGCTGACCAGGGGTGGGTAATGCTTCCAACCAATAGCGCTTTTAGGCAGGTGTGTGTGGGGGGTAATCGTCAGGGCACAGGGCCCGCAAGTGCAGCACTTCTCATTATGTTGCCTAATTAACGACTCAGACTTTTTTTGGGGGGGAAGGAGGAAGGGGGAGGGGTTACTGCTTGTTTTGTGACCGTGATAACTTTCCGGCTTTAATTAAAATGTTGTCCGTTATGGAGGGAGTAGAAATATCTGTAAACAAGGATGTCCAATGCAGTACTTAGGAAGACAGACCTGAGGCCTTTGCAAGATTCTGAAAATCAAGTTTTCAAGGGTTCTAAAAAGGTTTGTCTGCATTATTTAAAATGTAAGTAAAAATGAAAATAAACTTAAGAATGTGGTGAACGAAATAGGAGGCAGTAAAATGTTAACTCCAAAATGAAATTCACACCATGTGACTGGTACCTACACACAATGTATAACAAATACATATCAAAAAGAAAATTCCCTGGTGTTGTAAATGCCCACATTAAAGAGCCAATTTGCTTCAAGTATGTTACATTATTATTTTTTAAACATGGAAGCATTGCTTCTTAATTACTAAAATCAAATAATAATTCATTATGAAATTTAATTAAGAATCAGACTTTGGCTAACTGTAAAGTCAGTTTTTTAGAATACATTAAGCCCTGGCCAGCGTTGATCAGTAGTTAGAGTGTCTGCCTGAGCACAAAAGGGTTTCGGGGTTGATTCCCGGACAAGGGCACGTACCTGGGCTGCAGGTTCGATCCCTGGTCCCCATTGGGGCTCATGTGGGAGGGAACCAATCCTTATGTTTCTTTCATATCGATATTTCTCTCTCTCCTCCCTCCTCCCCACTTCCTCCCAACCTCTCCAAAAAAAAATCAATGGGGAAAAAAATATACTCTGGTGAGGATTAAAAAAACAAAGAATAAATTAAAAAATGAAGAAGCAATCAGGAAAGTTAACACAGCCAATTATGCCTTATTGGGAACATCTAATACCAAAACTCATCCCCATTGAGATAAAAAAAAAAATACATTTCTGGTGACAGAATGAAAATTGTGCAAAATAAAAGCAAATCAAAAGTAAAAGTAAATTATTTCCAAATCTTTGCAAAACAAAGAAATTCACTGAAAAACAGTGGGCAACTGAGGTCCTAACCTGAGTCTGAGATGATGTGGGGGAGGTCAGGGTGCTGCTATTGGGTGAAGCCCAGGGGTGCTCTCCGGAGGAGGGGCTCCATGGACGGGGTGCCGTGCCAGGATGATAATGAGGGAGGGGAGGAAGTTTATGGAGTTGCTGTCTGGTCTGGATTCTTCCCTAAGAAAAGGAGTCACTGGAAGGGATGTGGGGTCCTGCTCTGATGACCGAGGGGCAGCCGCCACCTTGGCTGCATTTTGCAGGCAAAACCAAGGCGGAGGGAGAGAGAGGTGGGGACACAGGGCAGAGAGATGACCTGGACCTGGGTCTCTGAGGACAACACTGACCTACGGAATGGGCCCATCGGAAACCACGGGCTCTGCACTTCCAGTCTCACGAGGAACACGTGCTCTCGTTGTTTTAGCTTGAGTTGGTGTTTTGTTTCTTTTCTTTCTTTTTTAAAAAAATATATTTTTATTGATTCCAGAGAGGAAGAGAGGAAGAGAGAGAGAGAAACATCAATGATGAGAATCTTTGATCACTTGCCTCCTGTGCGCCCCCTACTGGGGATCAAGCTGGCAACCCGGGCCTGTGCCCTTGACCAGAATCAAACCGGGGACCCTTCAGTCTGCAGGCTGACGCTCTATCTACTGCGCCACACCAGCTAGGGCTGCTTTCTGTTTCTTGCAGCCAAAGAAATCTGAACGGAGGCGGTCCCCGGTGAGTGTCTGCTCAACAGGTAGACGGGAAATTGAATGAGAAGGTGATGAAGGGATCAGAATGCGAGCTATGGTTCTACAGACAGGCCTAGAGCCCACCTTGCCCCTGGCGGTGTGTGTGGGTCCCGGTGGGTGAAGGGGGCCTGCCAGGCTGGCACGAACCAACGGGCATATCAGAGAGTGCCTCGGTTTTCAGGGCAAAGGCTGGGGAGAGAACCAAACAGTTCTGAAAGTTTTATTATGACTCAGACGGGAGTGACAGTGTTTTGATGCGGGGCGGCGGGGGAGAGTGATTGCTCGTCTCTCAGGCAGGTGCCGTCTCCCGCTGCTCCCTCCGATCATGAGTGATGGGTGGGCTGAGCGCTCACCTTTAAAGGTCAGCGCGTGGGCAGGCGGGCCTGGCCCAGACAGCGCCTTGGGTACCGGAGGCCGAATTCATTAACTTGTCACGGCGGCTCAGAGCCTGTCAGCTGTCCTTCGCAGGACGTGCATCATCCCCAAGCATTTCCAGACGGGCCCTCCACACAGCCCTGAGGGTGGAAGTGTGGGGGGAAGCGAGGGCCAGTGCTGAATCTGCTTCCGTCCCCTTTATTCTAACACATCAGTGAGCGTAACAATAGCCAGCACTTATTGAGGGGCCTTGGAAGGTTGGGGGGGGGTCCCCAATATCCAGGGGCAGACAGAGCTGGGTGTCCCACCCGGACAGGACGGACCCAGAGTCCATGCTCTTAACTGTGACACTCCTCACTGCTCCCAGCCAAGGTGGTATCGTGCTGGGCCCTGGGCAGCCAGGAGAGGAGAGGCCAGGTCCCCCCACCCCCCACCCCCGCGTGTATGTGTGTGACACACAAGTAAGTCCCGAGGAAAGGGGGAGAGGGCTCGTGTTTTCTGGGTGCAGGCCAGCTCCCGGGTGATTTCAGCCAGTGCCAGGCCTCACCTGTGAACAGAAGTAGGGTGCCAGGAGGGCTAGGAGGGCCAGGAGGGCCACGGCTGCTGCTGTTATGCCTCCCAGGGGCTGGGGAAGGGGCATTGGAGGAGACTGTGGGCAGGCAAACACTCGGGGTCAGAGGAGAGGGGTGAGGAGCTGGCCCCACAAGCATCCCCACGCACCCCCCCAAAGTTAGAACTGGGCAGAGCCCTCCCCAGAGCGCCCTGGTATTCAACACATATTCTAACAAATGACTGAAGCACTCATGGCTCCACAGAAATGCTAGTTCACTGGGAAATCTGGAGAGCGCCGAACTGTATAGGTTAGAACACACAATTACTCACAGTCCCCACGAGAAGTGCCGAAAACAGCGTGGGCCGTCTGCTCTCCCACTCCCTCTTTCCATCTGCCGCCCTGCGTGTCTACATTCATTCCACAAACGTTTACTGAGCACCTACTATGTCCCAGGCCTAGCCCTGCCCTGCTGGGAGGGAAGGGTGTGATGGGAGGCTGCTGGGCATGGGACCTTCAGGGAGGGCCCAACGGAGGTGGCCTGCGGGTTTTTTGGCAGATCAGGGGAGGCAGGAGGGAGCCGTGTGGGCTCTGGGAGGAGTGTCCTGGGCCAGTGAGCTGGGAGCAGAGGTCCTGAGGAAGGAATGCGCTTGCTTGGTGGGTAGGGGGCAGCAAGTGGTCCCTGTGGCTGGAGCAGTGGGTGGCGTGGGAGCTGGCAGGATGGGCAGGGGTGGATTCCTCACGTGAACTCGGAGGTGGGCGGGTAGGGGACGCAGGCACAGGAGACAGCCTTGAGTACCACATGGGATGAGGACCACAGGCCTTAGAGGGCTCCTCGTGTGGCCCCGGCTCTGCCCTTCTCCCTGATGGGCTCTGGGCTGCTGCCTTTTTGGCTGTGGGGAGTCACTGTCTGCAGAACAGGGTGGGGGGTGGGGGGGAAGGGAGGGTGGAGGGGGGTTTGTCCTCTATGCAGCAGTGATTGTACCCAGCCTCTGCTGGGATTGGCGTTTAAAGCAAGCACAGAGGACGCGCCTTGATGATCCCTCTTCGGGGACACCCCCACCTCAAACTTGGCATATCCTAAACCAGACACGCTGAAGTCCCCAAACCTCGGCCGCCTGGCTCCTTGTGCCTCGGTCCCCAGCGGGATCCGTGAAGCAGCCGCTCCCTGGTCCCCATCCCTGGGGAGTCTCCTCGGAAGGTACGCCTCAGTCCGCAGTGGAGACACGGTGAGTTTTTAGACCCTGCACTTCTGATCTCAGCGCCCTGCTTGAAACTCTTCAATGTCAGGCTTCCCACTGCTCTTAAGATGATGATCAAAATCCTCAATAAGGTTTCCCTGCTAAGTGCTCTCCAAGTGCCCGGCAGCGTCGCTCCTGATGGTAATGAATTAACCATGTGCTCCTTTCATGTCGCTCTCCCCTGGAGTTTAGCTTTCTGTGCCTTAATCTCATCACCAAAGACAATGACATGTTTATATGTAGAAAAACAAGCGATTAATAAAACCAACTAACATTTGGGAACTTCTTATCTGCCAGGCAGAGAGCTAAAGCATTTTGCATGTATTAACTCCAACAGCCCCAGGAGGCAGGTGCTGTCCTCATTGGAGAGGTGAGGACACTGCAGCACAGAGGGGTTAAGTAACTTGCCCAAGGGCACACAGGAAGGGCTGGGCCCCGGCCTTCTGTCCTCCAGGCCATGCTCAGAAACATATTCATTCATGTGGGAAATATCAGAAAATGCAGAGAACTGAAAGACAGAAGGTATTCAGAACTTTAACATTTTGGTGTATTTCTTCCTAGATTTTGTCCTTTGCCTGCGTGGTAATCAGATAGAGATTAGATGTCCCTGCTATTCTCTTAAACTCTACTGGGGACATACTGCAACCTGCTTTTCTCAGTGGGCTGTTTGCTTAGACCACCTTTTCCTGATATCATCTACCAACAATATTTTTTATTTCTATTCCAGGGAATGGCTGCACACAATAGGCTTAATGCAGCCCCTCTTGTGAAGTTAGGCATTTGTACGTCGCAGCAATAAACATGGGGAGAGCTAAATCGTCTTATTTCTGATGATCAATTAATCCCTTGAGGTGGAACTGCAGGGGTCAGAGCCAGGCAGGGTTTTCAGGTTTGGCTTAGTGCCAGCGCCCTCTGGGGTGGCTGGAGGGACCCGCATGCCTGACGCACTCCTCAGCATCTCTCTGTATCTAGAGATCACGGTCAGGTGCACACATGGCACCCCCTCCCACCCTGGCTCGGTTCTTGCCACCACACACTTCTGTGGGACAGACTCAAAAACTCGAACAGAGCCATCTTCTCCCCAACATCTCCCAAGGACCCCCCAGCTGTTCCCTCCGAGGCGCAGGCCCCTGGGTCTCGACCCTCCAGCACCCAGGTGGAGGCTGTCCTGTGCTGAAGGTCCTGGTGCAGCCCTGGCCCAGACCCGCGTCGCCCCCACCCCGCTTCCCAGGCTGTAAACCTGGCCCGCAGCCAGGACTGTGCGTGCTCGGTCAGAAACCAGAGGCAATCACTTTTTTCCTCCCTCCTCTTTTTTCATGTCTGGAAAATTCCTTCAGTTGCTGAGTGAGGACTATTAAACACTGGGTTCCCATTAAAGACAGGACTTTGCTTTTTTTTTTTTCTTTTTAAGTAGACGAGGTTTTATAAGTTGTCAAATACCCTGGGACAGCTGAACAAACTAGGCATGGAGTGGGCCCCTGAGGTGGCCCCCGCTGGTGGGGTTTGAGGGGACAGAAGCTGGACTTGGAGGCCGGTGGCCTGGGATCATGCCTGGAGGAGAAGAGGGCAGCCTTGGGAAGACAAAAGGCCTTGAGACCCTGCACACTGAAACTAGAAAATGCCGGACTGGAGTATCTGCTGGCTGCAAAAATCATTGTTATGCTGTAGGCAAGGCTGTGGACCCTGCCCCTCAAAAGCTCCTCATTTGGGGCGTAGAGACTTGCTGCTTTGAGGCCCCCTCTCTCTGACCCCTGAGGGGTCTGCAGGAGGGGAGGAGGGGGCTTGTAGCCCGCAGCTTGCTGGGGATCATACGCAGGCTTTCGTTGTTGTTTCCACCTCAGGAAGCATAAAAGAGAAAGAAGGCCCTTGAGTGCCTGTGTGGAAGGCATGTCAGGTGCTAGATACCTCCTGTAATCAGTAAGGGAAGCCTGCCAGGAGGCATCATCGCCTTCATTGTGTAAACGGAGGAAACTGAGGCTGGAGAGGTGAAGGGACATGCCCAGGAGCAAGAAGGTAGATGGGGGCGGAGTGGGAATCTGCCAAAACCCATCTCTCCAGGCCGCCTCCCCGCCCTGAGATTAACTAACTGTGCAGCAGCAGCTGGGGTGGTGCCTACTTGCCAGCACTTTCTTCTCTGCAGAGGGCGGTTGTTGAGGCCCAGGCATCCTGGAAGAGCAGTGAATGTCATCTTGGGGGTGCTTCAGCCCCAAATTATCTGAAGTGGAGAATGGGGCTGTTCAATCGAAGATGCCTTTATGGGGGCGGGGTGGGGGGTTGAGGGGGGCAGTAATGTCTCTCATAGGTAGCTGTAGTTCATACTTCCACCAGCAGGGGGCGTGTGTCCCCACAGCCCCTCCCAGCGGATGGAATATGTTATCTTTATTACGTTGTCAACGTGATAGATGAAACATACCCTAGCTTTTTTTAAAAAACGTTTTTCCATTGGAAAGCAACATCTTCATTAAACACATTTGGGAAATAATAGGAAGTGCAATTAACGGCAGGGCTCCCAGTGCCTTGAACCGGGCGGGCCCCAGTAGTTGCTCCATGAATATTTGTTGCATCAAATAAATACAGAAAAAGAAATGCACCCTGGGTCCAGCACCCAGAGACAATGCTGTCACCATTTTGGTGCGTGTGTCTTCTCGGAGCTTTTCCTTCCACAGCTTAGGCTTGTTTCCATTCATTACGATCTGCCCCGGCAGGCAGTTTTTCATCCTGTTCCATTCACTTCATATCCTTTGACACATCCGTCCCCTTCCTCCAGGTAGCATTTTAAACATCTCTATAATAACCTTCTGTGTGAGAACCCCAGTTTATTAGAATCTTCTGCTGTTGAACTTTCAGGCTGGTTTCAGTTTTTCTCCTTACAAATGAGGCAGCGGATACCTTCATGCCGAGAACTGCTTGCATGTTTCAGCTTATTTCTTGAGGAAAGCGCCTCAGAAGAAAGATGAACTTGGTCAACGGTTTAAATAAAAAAAATCTGATTTCATATTTCTTGGGAGTGATGCACCTTATGAAACAACTTTATATCTGGTGAGAAACCTGGTTAAGTTCCCTTTTTAATATTGTTTTTTTTTAAATGACTTGTTCTGAACAATATCCTGTGCCTTTCTGCAAACAGCAGCGGATATGAAAGGAGATTTGTTCCCTCTGAGCTTTCAGAAGGCGCTCTGGCTCAGGAAACAGACGAGTCACATCCACGCGTGTATCTGATGGTTGCCATGGGAACAAGTCATTTAACACACCGGCTGGGTTAAAACATTGATCAGTAAGGGAGGGGGCAAGATGGAAACAAATTAGTTGGTGTCTGAGCAGCCTTGAGAGATAACAGCAACAACAGGAGCTGCTGTTTGTCCCGAGGCAGGAGCTGGACAGGCAGAGGCAGGTGTGAGGGCTCCTCCACCCAAGGTTGGGGTGCAGAGGGCAAGAGGGCAGAGAAGAGTCCTAATAGGCTGGGAAATGGTTCCCCAAACCAGATATTGGATAAGAGGGGCTCTAAGGGACAAGGGTACAGAAGCCGAGATGGGCCCCGGGGCCTGCAGACAGCCAGTCCTGGGTTCTCTCTGCTCCTGCAGCGCTTGCTCAGCTGCCTGGAACACGTGGCTGCACCCCTCCCTCATCCATTGATTGGAGGGGGGTGAGGGAAAGCAGGGGTGTGGGGGGGGGCTAGACCCAAGTGCAGAGAGGTGCCGGGACTGTCTGCAGGCACACAGCCGCTCCTGGTCCCAGCCCCAGCTCTCCACAGGGGTGAGGCAGGTCCAACAGTGAGTGACCCAAACCTCAGGCCCTCAGGGGCTCCTGGCCATAACTCACATGGAAGCCCTCCCGTGTTCATTCATTGCCTCATCCACTAACACTTCCTGAGCATGCCGAAGGGGCTGTGTCCTCGCCTGCACAGACAGTGGAGACCACCATGAACGGAGCATGGGCTCTGGGGTCAGATCACAGCCCGGCCCGGCCACCTGGCAGGCTCCTCACCCGTGACACGTTCTGATAATTGGCCCGGGGAACTGTGAGGGCTCAACGGCCACCGCGATGGCAATAGTCGGAAGGGGAGGCAGAGAGTCAGATGGGGGTGAGGGGTGTCACCCACTCAGTCTTAACCTGAAGCGTGATGAGGAGGGGGCCAGGCTCAGCTGGGCTGAATTGCCAGGCCCACCAGGTTCCAGCTGTGGGAAACCTCTCGGAGCTGCTCTCTGCTCCCGTGTCAAATGGGGATACCAGCTCCTTTCTTTCAAGGGCGGTGAACACAGGGATTAGTGCTGATGGCAGAGCAAAGAGCCCTGCCCCAGCCTGACGCAAGCAGGAGCTGTATTTTTCCCCTAGGGGAGCAGGGTGTTCTGGGGGCCAAACCTCCACACCTAATAGATTTGTGCCACACAACTCATGAGTGACATGGGGGGCGGGGGGCTGTCTGCCAGGCGAGGATGCCAGCACCCAGCTCAGATGAACTGCTTCTGGAAAGATCAGCAGAACAAGCAGCCTCCTGGGCAGCCGCCGCGGCGAGCCGCAGCTCCTCGCTCGGCCGGCAGGGGGCAGGATGTCCCCGTGAGCAGCCTGTGTCCTCGGGTCACCCCGCCGCCTCCAGCCCCGCGCCTCATTAAAGGGCCACGCGGCTCATTTCTGCGAGGAGCTGAGCGGCCCTTCCCTGGGGAGCCTTCTCTATCAACGCTGGGCCCCATAATTTACATTTAATTTGTGAGCGGTTTAATGTTTAATTTTAAAAAACGGAATGATTCATTACCATATTAATAAATAATAACATTTATTATTCTCCTAATGAGTGTCCAACATACAAAGGCAATTACATGTCTTATGTATTTTCTCATAAATTGAGACAGCAGTGTGTTAATTACAGAGACTCAGGCATGGACCATGTTCTCATAGGGGGTCCTGACCCCCCTTTGTCTCTGACTCTGAACCAGCTGCTCCCTCGATTCTGTAAGTCTCTCCCCCCCCCCCCCGCCCCCTGCCCCAGACACACACACACATTTAGGGGAGAGGCAGTGGGTCCCCGGATTCTGCTCCCGTTTCTGCACAACTGGAGCCCCAGACCCAGTAACCCCACAGGCACAGAGCCATTGCCTCCTCCTCCGCTGTCCCCTCCTCAATGCCCCGATGTTCCCTTAGCAGGGTGGGTAGGGCTGTGAGTCCCCAAGGAGGTGCTCTCCCTAGTCATGTCCACTCCCTCCCTCCCTCCTTCCTTTCAGTAATATCCACTGAGCCTTGTGCATGCCTCACTGCGCCCACGGGGAAACTGAGTCTGAGCCATAGAGGTTCCATGACCCTCAGCTGGTCCGAGCAGAGCGGGGAGCCAGCTCCACGCTGTCTGCCGGCTCCAGCACTGGTTCTGGCTTCTGCCCAATGCAGGTTGGAGCAGGCCCCTTGCAGGCAGGTGGAGGGTGGCGAGGGGCCTGGACAAATCCAGAAGCAGCCAACGCCCCTGGCTGGCTTCCTATGGCTTTGCTTCTCCCCATCAGCAAAGTTCTCTCTTTGTAGAAAACATGAAAGGTTGAAAAAGAGAGAGGGGGCGTGGATAGAGACAGCAAAGCAAGGGAGTGAGCAAGACTCCATAATCCCATCCCCAGAGGCGCGCAGAAGGGCTGGCAGCTGTACACACCCGGGCCCCAGGGGGTTGAGGGGTGGGGGGCGGGGGCGTGGTGGTGCCACCTCTCTCCCCTGCTTTGCTGAACTTGGTCCCCCTTCTTCTGGGAGAACAGCAGAGGGTTTCCCTGCTTGTAAAAGGTCAGAGATCAAGGCCTACCCAGGGCCAGCCCTCTTGTTTGTACCCAGGGCCAGCCCTCTGGATAAGAGGGAACACTCGCAGGAAGTACCCCCTCCCAGACAACCACCCAGGGCCTTTCTCAGGCACATGCTCCAAAAGAGACTCCTCCCGAGTAGACTGGCACCTTCTTCCATATGCAGGTTCCTATCTTGGTTTTTTTTCATTGACGTTTTGTATCAGGCATTTCCTGTGTCACTGAGTCATTCTTCAAACACACAGTGTGCCCGGCTGCATACTACTCCACAGCGGAGACTGCCTGGCTGAGGCTGAGCTCCGTTATTGCTGGGCATTCCCGCTCATGCTCGCGCCCATGCTCACGCTCAGGCGGCGCACGATGGCCACCCTGGGCGAGTCCCGGCGGGAACCCTTGATTCCCTTATGATCCGTTCCTAGAAGTGGAACAACTGGGTCGAGAGCACGAGTGCCTGGAAGGCTGCTGGCTCCCTCTGCCCGCGTACCTGCTAGCAGGGCACACCCATACACACTCCTAGGGCAGGCCTGGCAGGGCCCGTCTCACTGCCACACCCTTGGCACACTCTAACTGGCATTATCTTCCGACTAGCTCTTTGCAGCACTTAACCATTTTCAAGGCCCTGCGGTACCTGTCCTTTCACAGGGCCAGCCTGGGAATCTGGAAATATAGAAAGGATATGTCACCTGTGGAGACACAGGCCCCCTGAGGTCAAGTGCATTTGGTTCATAAAATTTTAGTTTCTTTTAAATTTCAGGGGATATTAAAGCCTCCTCATGTTTCAGATGATGGAGAGGGCTCAGTGAGATGTCATAGGGAGAGCACTGTTTCTGGAGTCTATTTCTCCAACTACCTACCCACTTATCCATACATCCACTCATTTGTCCAGGAACTCATCCCATCACCCATCTACCCAACTATGCTTCCATCCATCAATCCACATATGCATCCATCCATTCTTCCATCCATCCATCCATCCATCCATCCATCCATCCATCCATCCATCCATGCATTCACTATCCATCCATTATCCATCTATCTATCATGCAACCATCCACCCATCCATCCATACCCGATCCATCTATCCATCATCCATCCATCCATCCATCCATCCATCCATCCATCACCTATCCATCCATCATCCATCCATCATCCATCTATCAATCCATCCATCCATCCATCTCCCATCCATGCATCCATCCATCCATCCATCCATCCATCCATCAATCCATCCATCCATCATTCATCCATTCATGCATCCACTCAGCCATCCAATAACGTTTTACTGAGAAGCAGCTCTGACTTGGGCCCAGGGCAGGGAATTTTGCACACACAGTTCTGGCTCTTACAAAGCAGGCAGATCTTAAAGAAATTACCATGGTGTGATGACTCAGGTGCTCAGGGAGGGTTAGGCTGTTATTGGAGCACATGACAGAGGTGCTGGAGCCAGTGGGGGCAGGGGGCAAGAGTCAGGAGGCCCTCCCTGAGGAGGATGAATCCTGGACCTCACTGTACTCTCTGTGTGACCTTGGACAAGTCCCCACACCTCTCACCCTGCTTCCTTCTCTAAACCTTCGTGGGGCCCTAGCCAGTATGGCTCAGTTGGTTGGAACGTCATCTTGTACACCAAGAGGTGGCAGGTTCGATCCCTCGTTGGGGCAGGTACAGGAGGCAACCGATTGACATTTCTCTCTCTCCCTTCCTCTCTCTGAAAAATAAAATAAAATAAGGGAGTAAAAGAAAAGAAACCTAAGTGGGAACAAGCTCTAACTTACTTGTGTGCTGGGTAGCTGGGTTGTTCAGGACAGTGAGGGTGAAGGGTAGGGTCAGGGAACAAATGGGAGGTATAGCCCCTGTGCTGACATCTCTATGGTTGTTGTTCTCAGGGGTCTTCAAGCTAGGGAGGATGAACTGTGGGTCCACACAGAACCATGAGTACTCCATTGCTGCTGCTGCTGCTGCTGCTGCTAATACCTCCTGAGATTTTATCATGGGCCAGGCATTATGCTAAACCCGTTCATGTTTCAATTCATTTAATCTTCCACCAGCCCTGTCAAGCAGGTAGAAATGCCTGTACCCACTTTAAAGATGAGAACACTGAGGCATAGAGCAGTTATGTAACCCGTCCAGGGCCACACAGCTTGCAGGTATGGGGTCTGGAATTGGAACTGGGCAGCCTGACACCAGAGCCCATGCTCTTAACCCTACAGTGATGTGTGCTCTCCTCAAATGATGCGTGTCTAGTTCCTAGAACAGGAACCTGCCTTTTACAGACAAGGAGCTGGGGATTCAGGGGGCCTGACTTGTCAGGGACCCAGTGAATAATTCAGGCCTGTGGCACCCTAGGCTGGCTCTTTCCAGGCCCTACCTGCTCCTGGGGGTTCTGGAGTAGTGCCTATGGGAGTCTCCCTGCCTCTTCCAGTATGAGATGATATTTCCCCTCACCCCACAGGCCTGGGAGCCATCAGACATCCCCTGAAGCCCCTAAAGGGAGGAAAAGAAGCCCAGACAGACTTAGGGACTGAGTTTGAGCTGTGTGGCTTGGCACAAATCTCTCACCCTCTCTGAGCCTTATTCCTGTGAGTGATCCAGGGAAACCACAGATGTTAAAGGATGCTATGGATGGGAAAGTGCCAGGAACATAAAATAAAATGAAATTGACATTCATTCATTTATTCAATGAATATATATTCTGCCCTACTGTGTGCCAAGCCCCTTCTAGGCACTGGAGTTCTAGCAGTGCATAAGAAGGTCAGGACCTTAACCTCAGAATGCTGACAATCTAGAGAGGGAGGCAGACAGCAAATCTAATCTAATAAAAGAGTAAAATGCAAATTAACCATCACTCTGAGACACCCAAGCCATGCCCACCAGCCAATCAGAGCGGCTGTATGCAAATTAATCTAGCCAAGATGGTGGCCGGCAGCCATAGAACCTGAGCAAACAGGAGGCTTCCATTGCACCAGGAGTAAACTGTCTGCCTAGGCCGGCTGGGCCTCTGCTCAAGGCAACATAGTTTTAATTATAGAAGCCATGGAGCTGAAGCAAGCAGGAGGCTTTGTGCCTGCCTAGACCTCTGCTCAAAGCAACAAAGTTTCAATTACAGAAGATAAATAAACCCCAGAAACCTGATTCCAGCCAGCCTCGCTGGGATGTTGGGTCAATGGGAGCTGTGGGCAGCCTGAAAATGGCCCTCAGCCCCTCACCCAGGCTGCCCAGGCAACTCAGTAGGTACCCAAACCCTGAATGGACTGTGGGCAGCCTGAAAATGGCCCTCAGCTCCTCACCCAGGCTGGCCACACCTCCATGGGGTGAGGGTCCCCACTGGGGGGCTTGGCCAGCCTGCAAACAGCCATCAGCCCCTCACCCAGGCTGGCCAGGCATGCTAGCAGGTGGACATCTCCCGAGGGGTCCCAGACTGCGAGAGGGCACAGGCTGGGCTGAGGGACCCCCCCCGCCTCTGCCCCCGAGTGCACAAATTTTTGTGCACCAGGCTCCTAGTCCTATATAATAAAGAGCTGATATGCAAATGGTTGTCACATCCTCACACCCTCCAGCTGCAACTGCTCAGATACTCAACACTGGGGAGAGGGGAATGAGACCAGCCAGGCACAAATGAGCTCATGAAAGAGGAATGGGGACCAGCCAGGCTGCAGCCCAGGAGAGGGACAAGCCACCTGCCCTGTGGTCCTGGGAGCCTGCAGCTATGGTCCAGGTGAAGCTGCCTGCCCATGGTCTTCTGTGGCTGTGGCCGGCCCAGGCGAAGCCGGTCTGGGTCCTGGGTGCCTGTGGCTGACCAGAGGGAGGGAATCCTGGGTCCCAGGTGTAGGGCAAGGCAGAGGCAATTAAGGGTGATCAGGCAGCAGGGAAGAAGTTAGGGATGATCAGGCAGGCAGGCAGAGGTGATTAGGGGCGATCAGGCAGGCAGGCAGATGAACAGTTAGGAGCCAGCAGTCCTGGATTGTGAGAGGCAGTCAGACATCCCCTGAGGGGTCCCGGATTGGAGAGGGTACAGGCTGGGCTGAGGGGACCTTCCCACCCACCCCATGCATGAATTTTGTGCACCAGGCCAGTAAAAAATAATGACCCAGGATGGTGAAAATACGGCGAGGGGATGGACGGAGAATAATGGGAAGGGAGTTCCAGAGGAGTTGAAGAGCTGATATTTAAACAGAAAGAACAGAAGGGGCAAATCACATGAGTGAGGCCTGTGGAGTCAGCGGGGCACCCCTGGTGGGTTCTGAGCAGAGCAGTGATGTGATTTAACTGAGGATTTCAGGATGCTTCTGGGTGCTGAGAAGCAGGCTGTGGTGGGTGAGGTCAGTGTGGCTCAGACCAGGGTGGTGTCTGTGGAGGCGGGGGGCGGGGGGATGGCTGGATTGGGAGTAAACTTTGGATGTGGAGGAGAAAACAGAAGTGCATGATGGGTTAGATGTTGGGGTAAAAGACAGTAGTCAAAGGTGACCCTCCAGTTTGGATCTGAGCCCCAGAAGGAAGATGGAGCCATGTGCCAGGATGGGGAGGACCAGGTGGAACAGGTTGAAAGGGGATGGGGAGTGAGGGGGTGCCAGGTTAAGCTTGAGCTGCCCATTCACCCTTCCATGGGGTGTCTGCGACGCAGGTGGTCATGTGGAGTCGTGATGCCATCCTAGTGATGAAAAACGGGAGCTTTTCCCAGAGCTGGGAGAAGATGATCCCAGGGCCAGGGACACTGGGCCTCTGACGGGGTGGGGGATGGAGGGATAGGGGTGGAGGCTGGGCTTTGCACAGGACTCCTGATGCTGTCATCTGGCGAGAGGTCAGGACCCTGTCAATCCAGGAAAACAGTTAAGACAGGCTCAGGAGGCTTACAACTGATTTTGGAGCAGCCCACACCTCAAGGTTGTAGTGGGAGAAGGGGAGGGGCCAGCCTGAGCAAGGCTCAGAGTCAGGTTTCTGGCCTTTCCTGCCCACTTCCCCAGGCAGAGGCTGAAGGTCTTCATCACCCAGCACATGGAGGGCGCATTCAGCTGTTAGCACTTTAGCCAGAATTAGCTCTCCCACCCTCGCCATGCCTGGGGCCTGGGGCTTGGCCTATGCCCTCCTCTCTTGCTTGTAGGTCCCAGCCCTTCCCTTGGAGGTATTTTGCAGCCCTGGGACCTGCACAGGAATGATGTCAGCAAAGCCACATGATCTGCTTCTCTGGGGCGGACCAGCCCCCCATCTCGAGCCCTGGCTCAGGGGCCTTTTGGGTGCAATCAATGCAAATCACGACTCCCACTGGCTCAAACCATTCCTGGAAGGCCTAGGTCCAAGTAGCTGAAAAATCTAGAGGGAAGTGCTGGGGCCAGAGGGAGCTGGGGAAGGTACTTGGGAGAAAGGCCAGGGTCGGAGTGCCCAAAGCTGGGGGGTGGGGTGGGGGGTATGTCTTTTGGGGTGGGACTGGGGCTGTATACTCCATGGGTCCCACCCGATCCTGGCTCTCATCTGCCTCAGAAGCTGTGTCTTTGCTTGTGAATCCCTGGAGAGTAACTCGTGTCCTCAGACACCCCCAGGCCCGGCCTCAGGCTACCCGGCCTGCCCCCAGTTCCGACTTCCTGGAAGTATGTCTTAGCCCCCAAAACTGGCCTCAGCATCTGCCTCTGATTTTCTGCCGTCCTAGTTGAGAGGATGCGGGCATTCAGGCGCTCAGGAACAGCTGTGTGTCAGGAGGCCCCTGGGCCATTTGGTTCAAATTAGCGGCTCTCTCTGGGCTGGGCCTCTTCTGCACACCACCCTGGGGCCAGCTACCCCAGGCCCAGTGGCCCCAGCTGCTGACTGTTGTCCTCTCTGCGTATTGGGAACAAGCCTCGACCCACCTTGAGGGGCACTGTGCCCTCTGCAAGCCCCTGGTCAGGCCTCAGGCAGTGCTTCCTCCCAGCTGCCCACCGCCCAGCTTGCTTCTCTGCCCACCAGGCAGCTAAGGTCCTTGGGCCCCTGAGTAGGAGGTCCTATTGCTGCTGTGCACAGAATTCTGAAGCAATGGTGGCACCCTCTCTCCAAGGCTCTGTCCTGTACTCTCCATATGTTCCGTGGTCTGTCCCTCTACGTGAGGGGACAGAGGGGCCCAGGGCTTCCTCCTCCCCATTGTGATCAAGGGTCTGACTTCCTGACCCGGCTTGTTTATTCCACCCTGAAGTTTCCTGACGGAGCCAAGCTCCAGCCTCCTGTAGCCCCAGCCTCAGGTCTCAGCCTTCCAGACTCTCCTGCTCAAGTTGTCCAGAGAGAACATCACGTTGCCTAAACAAAGAAATCTTTTAGGGCTTCATGCGATGCACGAATGAATTCTCTTTGTTTCCCTTCACCTGAAAGTTTCATTGCACCCTTATTCTGAAAGGATATTCTCTTTGGATATAGAGTTTTGAGGTGGCAGTTTTTTCCTGTCAGCATTTTAAAGGTGTGGTTCTACTATCGCCCCAGCTCCATAGTTTCTGATGAGAAATCAGCGATATTTGAATTATTGTTCTACTGTATGAGATTGTTGTTTCCTCTGGCTGCTTTTATGACTTTCTTTTTTTACTTTTGGTTTTCAGCAATTCATGTGTGTGCTCTGTTCATTCTGCTTTGGATCTGCTGAGCTTCTTGAATCTTTAAATGTTTGCCTTTCACCACATTTGGGAGATCTTGGGTATTGTTTCTTTAAATATTTATTCCTCCTCATTTTCTCATCCTTGCCTTTTTGTGACTCCAATTAAATGTCTGATTGGCAATTTGCTATTGCCCCCACAGGTCCCAGAAGCTCTGTTCATTTGTTTTCAACCCTATTTCTCTCTCTGTTCTTCAGATTGGTTAATTTCTATTGATCTGTTTTGAGGTTACTGATGCTTTCCTCTTTTGTTCTGTTAATGAATCAATATTGGCATATTATTATTAACTAATGACTGTGGTCCATGCAGCCTTCACTGGTTTTTACCCAATGTCTTTTCCTGTCCCAGCATCCTCTTCCACTTACTCGCCATGTCTCACGAGGCTCCTCTTGGCAGTGAGAGTTTCCCAGACTTCCCCTGTTTTTGATGACTCTGGTACTCTTGAGGGTGCAGTCAGTGTTTTGTAGAATGTTCCTCAACTGGGATTTGTCAGATGTTTTTTTCTGATGCTGCTGCTGGAATTATGGTTTTGGGATGAAAACCAGTGATAAAGTACCATTCTCATCACATCCTCACACAACGGACAAGGCTTCCCTAGAGAGAAAAATCAAAACAGAACAAAGTAGAAAACATGCCACAACCCATCCTCTACAATAAAACCCTAAAATGCAAAGTGACTGAACAGTGGAATGACTGGTTGCTATGATGTACCCTGACCATCAGGAGGCAGATGCTCAATGCAGGAGCTTCCCTCAGGACCCGACCCGTGGCGGGGGGCAGGGCTGGTGAAGAGGCAGAGCCAGGCTAGCCAAGGCAGGTGTGAATGGGGGTCCCGGTCGCCCCACCTATTGCCCCACAAATAGGCCCTGATTGCTGGCCAGGCCTAGGGACCCTACTTGTGCATGATTTTCATGCACCGGGCCTCTAGTGTGACAATAAGCTCCAGGTTATACGGCTGAGAAGCTCTCTTCCTAGAAGGGAGTAGAGGTAGAATTTGGGGGTGGGGAGGTATGTAGTATATCACATGACTTATCACTGCTGATGTTGACCTTGGTCAGCTGGTTGAGGTGTTCATCAGATTTCTCCCCTGTAAGGTTACCCTCCCTCTTTCCAAATGCTATTGTTTAGAAGGATGTCACTCTGCAGCCCACACTCTAAGAGGGCTACACTCCCTCTCCTTGAGGACACGCTACCTGGAACTCTTCCGAAAGGGAGACTGTCTCCTGAGTTTATGTACAGGAACGGGAAAACTGTAGGTTTACGGTCGTGAGTAGACAAAACACGGGGTTTGTGAAGCTGTTGTAATCATCATAACCTGCATGTCATTTTCCATGTGAGCGCCTGTAGACTTACTTTTGCCCCACCCTCTATTGATTCAATCATGTGTTGACATTAATAGGGACTCACGGATATTTATTCCATCCTTTAAATTATAATCCAATGTCATTTACTTTGTTGCTCCAATTGTCGCACCTTCATAGGCCTTTTCCTTTGGTGCCCCCTTGCTCTCTAGCACCGACAAGTGCTCCAGACTCGAGCTGCATAATTCCCATCCCAGCCCCAGAATTGGTTATTTCTTCAAGGAACCCTGGTTCCTTTGACTGGAAAATGGTACTAAAAACCACGATCTGGCTCTAGTTGCTTTGGCTGAGTAGATAGAACATGTGCCTGGGGACCAAAGGGTCTCAGGTTTGATTCTGGTCAGGGGCACTTACCTTGGTTGCAGGCTCCTCCCGGGCCTGGGCCCTGGTCAGGGCTTGTGCAGGAGGCAACCAACTGATGTGTTTATCTCGAATTGATGTTTCTCTCTGTCTTTCCCTCTCTCTTCCGTTCTCCCTAAAAATCAATGGAAGAAATATCTTTGGGTGAGGATTAACAAAAAGAACAACAACAAAAAACCCACCCACCCACCAAAACGACAACAACAACACAAGGTTTGCATACTCAATGTGCCCATGGTCCTGGGTATTGTTGCTTCTGGCCTCAGTTGACAAAAGAAGGGGAAGAATGTGTAGGAACTTGTGTATGTACGCACACACGCCTACCATATAAATATTTCTATATGGAGCCATCTCTATCTAGACTAGTTCATGCTGACATCTCCAGCTCTAATCCATTGCCACATGGATCACTTTAGCCTCCTTCCCTCCCTCATCTATAAATTCCCACCCCAATATGAGACAGCTGGATTCTACCAGCCACCATCCATTGACTTATCTGTTCAGCTCTAGTGTCCATGTCTAGCAGCATCGGAATAGCAACTTTGTCCCTCAGAACATAGTGTTCCTTTTGTCTTTGTCTCACAGACGTTGATCATTTCCAAAATTACTTGGGTCCGCATCTTTCCCACCATCCTCTCCGCTGAGGTTGTTTTATGCATTTGTAATACAGTGCAATTCACCTGTGATGGTCTGCATTCCTTTCTGGGATTCCTTGACCTCCTAACATTTTTTAAAAACTTGCATATATGAGGTTTCATTCTTTGGGCCATAAAGCCCTATGGGTTCTTGACAAATGCATCATGCCATGCATTCATCATTCAAGTATCATGCAGAACCATTTCATTGCCCATGTGCTGTGTCTGTTTGATCCACCCCCTGGCAAACACTGGTCAATAATGTTGCCTTTTCTAGAATGTCATAGACTTGAAATCATATACTATGTAGCCTTTTCAGACTGGCTTCTTTCAATTGGTTATCGATATTTAAGTTTTCTTTTCATCTTCGTAGCTTGATAGCTAATTTATTTTTATTGCTGAATAACATTCCATTTTATGGATATACCATAGTTTATTTATCCAGTCACCTGTTGAAGGACATCTTGGCTGCTTCCTGCTTTGGGTGATTATGAATAAAGCTGGTATAAGCTTTTGTGTACGGGTTTATGTGGAGACACGAATTTTTAAAACACTTGGGTAGGTACCTCTGCATCATGTGGGGAAACTATGTTTAGGTTTGTAAGAAACTTCCACCTTGAGGGATAATCACACAATACAATATACAGATGATGTATTGTAGAATTGTATATCTGAAACCTGTATAATTTTAGTAACCAATGTCACCCCAGTAAATTCAATAAAAGAAACTTCCTCATTGTCTACTGAGTGGCCATGTCATTCTGCACTTTCACAGCATTGAACCAGAGTTCCTTTTTTCTGCATTCTCACCAGCATTTAGTATTATTAGTTTTTTATATTTTAGCCATTCTAGTAGGTGTGCAGTAGTATCGACTTGATTTATTTTATTGTTATTTATAATTGCTAATGACAATAATTTTGAGCATTTTTTCATACGTTTATTTTCCCTCTGTGTATATTCTTTGGTGAAATATCTGTCCAGATTTTTTGCCCATTTTTAAATTGGGTTGTTTTCTTATTGTTTGTTAAGCTTTAAGAGTTGCTTATATGTAAGAGTTGGAATATATGTGTTTTGTGAATATTTTCAGTTCTTTTTAGTAATGTCATTTGCAGAGAGGTTTTTGATTTTACAAAGTCCAACTTTTAATGTTGTATTTAATGGATTACGCTTTTGGTGTTGTGTCTAAAAACTAACTGGCAAACCCAAGATCACCTAGATTTTTTTCTGCTGTATTTTCTTCCAGAAGTTTTATAGTTTTGCCTTTTACATGTAGATTTATGAGCCGTGTGAGTTAACTTTGTGTGTGAGAGGTGCAAAGTCCGTTTCTAGATTCTTTATAATTGCATAGGAATTCTCGTTGTCTCGGCACCCTCTGATGATAGCCATTGACTTGCCTGTTCTTTGAGAGGTCAGTTGACTGTATTTGTGTGAGTCTCCTCCTGGGCTCTCTAGGCTGTTCTATTGATCTGTTTGTCTTTTTTTTTTTTCATGAACACTGAGCCGTCTTGATTACTGTAGCTTTATAGAATGTCCTGACATCAGGTAGTCAGTCCTCCAACTCCCTTCCTTCAGTATTACTTTGGCTACTCAGGGTTTCTTTCCCTTTCATATGACCTTAGAATCATTTTGTCAATATCTACTGCTTGCTGGGATTTTGCTGTGGATTGTGTTGAATCTAAAAAGTTGGAAAGAATTCACCACTCAAAATCGAGTCTCCCTATCCTTCAACACAGAATATCCTTCCACTTATTTTAAACAATTTGATTTCTTTCATCAGGATTTTGAATTTTTTTTGCAAATAGATACTGGACATATTTTATTAGGGTTATACATAAGTATTTAGTTTGTGGTGCTATTGTAAATTATGTTATTAAAAATATTTTTATTGATTTCAGAGAGGAAGGGAGAGGGAGAGAGAGATAGACATGTCAATGATGAGAGAGAACCAATGATTGGCTGCCTCCTGCACGCTCCCTACTGGGGATGGAGCCTGCAACCTCGGCATGTGCCATCGACTAGAATTGAACCCAAGACCTTTCAGTCCATAGGCCAATGCTCTATCCACTGAGCCAAACTGGCTAGGGCAATGATATTGTGTTTTTAATTTCAACTTCCAATTGTTCATTGCTGGTTCATAGGAAAGCAATTGACTTTGTATATTAAAATGGTATCCTGTGACCTTGCTATAATGGCTTGTAATTCCAGTTGTGTGTGTGGTGTAAACTCTTTGGGGTTTTCTTTATAGATAATCACATCAACTGTGAACAAAGACTATTTTATTTCTTTTTTAAAAAACTTGTTGTTGAGAGTATTACAGATGTCCTTTCTTTCTCCCCCCATTGCCTTCCTCCACCTGGTTCCTGCCTTGCCCCAAACCTTCACCACCCTATTGTTTGTGTCCATATAATGCACATCCTATATAATAAAAGAGAAACGTATAAATTGACCATCCCTCCACTACGCTCACTAGCCAATCAGGAGTGAGGACAAATTAACCCAACAAAGATGGTGGGTTAATTTGCATATATAGGCTCAAGGCGGAGAGCAGAGTGGAAGAGCTGGTGGCTTGGGGGGACGTGGCTCCCTCGGCCACTCCCCACAAACTGCTGGGAGGACAGCAGAGCAGGAGAGCTGGTGGAGAGTGGAGTAGCTTGGGGAACTTGGCTCCCCAAGCCACCAGATGGAGAGCAGAGAGGGAGAGCTGATGGCTTGGAGGACTTAGCAGAGTGGGAGGCCATGGGATGGAGACAGAGCAGGAAGGGAAAACCAAGAGTTCAGGGAGCACCAAAAATTCTGGGAATAGTAGTTCTGGTGGCAGGCCCAGGACTGGAAGTGGAAGCCCAGAGCGCGGGGAGCACCAGGAATGCTGGGAATCATAGTTCTGATGGCAGACAGATCTCCTAGACACTAGAGCAAAGTGAGCCTGGAGCAAGTTACTGTTGCAGTTGGGGATGGAGGGAAAGCAAAGGTGAGAGACATAAGTAAAATCAGAGAGTCTAGGAAAAATTAAAGGGGAGATATGTTAAAAATTCCAGGAAATCTCCACCAATGAAGCAAAGGAAAAAAAAAAGCCTCTATTATTCTGTGAGCAACAAACCAAACTGAGTTACGGTCTCAGATAATTTGCTCATATGATTGCAAAGACAGATAGAAACTCTTGGATTAGAGAGGGTTCCCCTGAGGGTTTCCAGACTGGAGAGGTTGCAGGTTGGGCTGAGGGACCCCCACACCCCCAGTGCATGAATGTTGTGCACCGGGCCTCTAGTGTGCATATAAGTTCTTTGGCTAATCTATTCCCATCCCCCTCCCCTCGCTCTCCTTCCCTCTGAGATTCATCAGTCTGCTCCATGTTTCCATGCCTCTGGTTCTATTTTATTCATCAGTTTATTTTGTTCATTAGATTTCTTGTTCATTTATTTTTATTTTTAGATTCAATCGTTGATAGATATGTATTTATTGCCATTTTGTTGTTCATATTCCTCCTCCTTCTCCTTCTTCTCCTTCTCCTTCTCCTTTTCCTTCTCCTTCATCTTTCTCTTTCTCTTCTTAAAGAATAACCTCCAACGTTTCATATAATACTGGTGATGAACTCCTTTAGCTTTTTCTTGTCTGTGAAGCTCTTTATCTGACCTTAATTTCTAAATAATAGCTTTGCTGGGTAGAGTAATCTTGGTTGTAGGTCCTTGCTATTCATCACTTTGAATATTTCTTGCCACTCCCTTCTGGCCTGTAACGTTCCTGTTGAGAAATCAGCTGACAGTCTTATGGGAGCTCTCTTGTAGGGTAACTGCTTTTCTCTTGCTGCTTTTAAGATTCTCTCTTTATCTTTAACCTTTGGCATTTTAATTATAATGGGTCTTGGTGTGGGTCTTTTGGGTTTCTCTTGTTTGGGAATCTCTGCGCTTCCTGGACTTGTAAGTCTATTTCTTTCAACAGGTAGGGGAAGTTTTCTGTCATTATTTTTCAAAGAGGTTTTCAATATCTTGCTCTCTCTCTTCTCCTTCTGGAACCTCCATAATATGAATGTTGGTATGCTTGAAGTTGTCCCAGAGTCTCCTTACACTATCTTCACATTTTTGGATCCTTTCTGTTTTGTTCTGATAGTTTTTTTGCTTCCTCATATTCCAAATCACTGCTTTGATTCTTGTCATTCTCTACTTTACTGTGGAATCCCTATAAATTATTCTTTACTTCGTTACTGTATGCTTAATTTTTTTTAACATGGAAAGTTAAATGTTTTATGCTTAATTTTTGACTGGTCCTTTTTCATGTCTTTGACACACTCACCAGATCTTTGAAATTCTCACTAAGTCTTTTGATGCTCTCATTAAGATCCTTGAGCATCCTTATAACCATTGTTTTGAATTCTGTATCTAGTAGTTTGTTTTTATTTTCCTTAGTTCTTCTTCTGAAGATTTCTCCTGTTCTTTAATTTGTGATATGTTTCTTTGCCTCTGCATTTTGGCTGTTTTCCTGTGTTTGTTTATATGTATTAGGTAGAGCTGCTATGCCTCCTGAAATTGGTAAAGTGGCCTTGTGTAGTAGGTGTCCTATAGAGCCCATGGCTCAACCTCCCTGGTCATCTGAGCTGAGCAGTCTAGGTGTGCCCCTCTTTAGGCTGTGTGCACAGTCTTGTTGAAATTGAGCCTTGATTGCTGTTGGAGTCACTGGGAAGAATTGACCTCCAGGCCAATTGTATGTGAAGACCAGCTGGAAGAGCTGCTGGACTTGCTTTAGTGGGGCTTTGGTGCTCACTGAGTCTGCCCCTTGAGTGTGTCACTCATTGATGTGAAGAGTTGTAATCTGGTGTGGTTTGAAACTGTCCACTGAGTACACTGGCTTTGGGGCCTCCCAGGAGGTACGAGGTCAGCCACTGCTGGGGGCCACCTAGCAGGAGCTACAGAGCCAAGTTGTGAAGCACAGGCTGCTGCTGGTGCCAGGTCTTGGACCTCTTGTGGATAGGTATGAGGCACACTGATGCCAACTGCTTTTTGATTGAGAGATTTTAGGGAAGTCTGGAGCCTAGGCCAGGACAGGCCATTCATATGGAAAAGCTACTATAAACAGCTTGGGTGGAGCTGCAAATTAAATGGAGCAGGGTCTTAGGGAATCACTAGGGTGGAGTGAACAGTGTGAACCAGATTGATGGAGACTCGGACATGGGTGCCAGTCAGCTCTGTGGTGGGGAGTCTCAGCATAGGAATAATGAATCCTGTATGCACCCCTCTCTGTGAGGAAACTGTTTTTGTCCAGACAATCCAATTCCTCTCTGTATATCCATGGTTCCCCCAAGCTACTGCTCCAGTGCTGGAACTCAGAGGGATTGATTCTGAGTAAGTCCATGAGCCATCCTTTTAAGAGGAACTGCCTGGAACTCCAGCAGCCTCCGTGTCACTCAGCCACTCTCCCTGCTGGTTTTTATAGCCCGAAGTTACGGGGACTTCTGTTCCCAGCTCTGGAACCCTGGACTGAGGGTCTGGTGTGGGGCTGGGACCCCTTGCTTCTCCTGGGAAGCCTCTGTAGGCTAGATATCCCTCCTGATGAAAAAAACACCACACATGGGTGTTGGACCAGCCAGATCTGTGCCTCCATCCCTCCTACCAGTCTCAATATGCTTCCTTTTTTACTTCTCCAGTTGTAGGACTTCTATTCAGCCAGATTTCAGGTGGTTTTGAATGATGGCTATTCT
The DNA here is from genome assembly GCA_004026665.1 of Murina feae. Classification (NCBI taxonomy): domain Eukaryota; kingdom Metazoa; phylum Chordata; class Mammalia; order Chiroptera; family Vespertilionidae; genus Murina; species Murina feae. Next base: position 13,186 of record PVJC01008162.1, on the reverse strand, counting down.
GTATTGTAGTTGTGATTTTGTTGTGGGAGGCAGCAAGTACTGGCACTTACCTACACTGCCATCTTGGCTCTCAACACTGTTTTATTTCTTCCTTTCAAATCTGTATATTTTTATTTCTTTTTTTAAAAAGTGCCTTAGCTGGAACTGCTGTTATGATGTTGAATAGGAGTGGTGGGAAGGGAATCCTTGCCTTGTTCCCAATCTTAGAGAGAAAGTCTCTAATTTCTACTATTAAGTATGATGTTAACTGTGGGAGTTTTTGGTAGATATTCTTTTTTAAAAAAATATATTTTATTGATTTTTTACAGAGAGGAAGGGAGATGGATAGAGATTTAGAAACATCAATGAGAAAGAAACATCAATCAGCTGCCTCCTGCACACCTCCCACTGGGGATGTGCCCGCAACCAAGATACATGCCCTTGACCGGAATTGAACCTGGGACCTTTCAGTCGGCAAGCCGATGCTCTATCCACTGAGCCAAACCAGTCAGGGCTGGTAGATATTCATTATCAAATTGAGGAAGTTCCCCTCTATTCCTAGTTTGTTGATTTTTTTGAAAATCAGAAATGGGTATTTGATTTTTATCAAAATTTTTTCTGCTTTTGTTGATATGGTTACATTTTCTTACTTATCCTGTTGATATGGTGGGTTACATTAGCTAATTTTTAAATACTGCTTCAGCCTTGCATATATGGAGTAAATACCACTTGATCATTATATATCATTCTTTAATGCATTATTAAATTAATTTGATACAATTTTATTGAAGATTAACATAATATAATATAATATAACATAATATCTTCTTAACATAATACCATTATGTTCACAAGAGACATTGATCTGCAGTTTACTTTCTTATAAGGTATTTATCTGATTTTGGTATTTGGCTAATGCTGGCTTCATAGGATACATTAGGAAGTATTCCCTCTGCTTTTGTTTTCTGGAAGAGATTAGAGAGAATGGATATCACGTCTTCCTTATAGGTTTGATAGTTTACCGGTTAACTCTCTGGGCCTGGTGCTTTCTCTTTTTGGAAAGTCATTCAATTTCTCAAGAGAGCTATAAAACAGGCCTATTTTTCAGCTTTTCTGAGATATAATTGACAAATAAGAAGAGACCTAAATAGACGGTATTAATTTCCTTATGTGAATTTTTACAGATGTATCCTTCAAGGAATTGGTCCACTTCATCTAATTTAATAAATTTATAAGCTTATTTAAAAAATCATGAATGAGTACTGGACTTTGCCATACGTTCTTCATAGTATTTTCATAGCATTACTTTATTATTGCATCCTTTTAATGTCTGTGGGATCAGTTATGATCAATTCTCATTTCTGATATTAGTAGTTTGTGTCTTTTCTCATCCTTTTCTTGGTTAGCTTTGCTAGAGTTTATCAGTTTTTTAAAAATTGTTTAAGTATGAGGTTTACAAGTTTTATTGATTTTTCTAAACTTTTGGTTTCACCCCTTTTTAAAGAAATCTTCACTCCATGATATGTTTTTATTGAGGAGAGGGAGAGAGAGAAAGGGAAAGAGAGGGAAACATTGATGGGAGAGAGAAACGCTAATTATTTGCCCCTTATATGTGTTCTAACCAGGCATCGAACCTGCCACCTTTCAGTGTGTAGGACAACGCTCCAACCAACTGAGCCACCCAGCCAGGGCTGTTTCACTGATTTTCTATACTGCTTTCCTGTTTCTGATTCCACTGATTTCTGCTCTAATTTTTTACTTTCTTGTGCTTTCTTAAAGCTTAAGTTGCTCTTCTTTCTCAAGTTTCCTAACATGGATGCTTAGATGATTGAATTTTAGATATTTTTTCTAATACATTTATTTAATGCTATACATTTCTCTCAGAACACTGCTTTCATGACATACCACAAATTTTGAGAGTTGTATTTTTATTTGAATGTGCTCAAAAATGTACTTGAAACTTACTTGTCCCATGTGTTATTTAGACATGTGTTGTTTAATCTCCAACTATTTTTTGATCTTTCTGTTTTAGATTTCTTGTTTCATTCCATTATGGCCCGAGACGAGAATTAGTATGACTCCTTTCAAATGTGGTTTAAGTGTGTTTTACGGTCCACAGTGTGGTCTGTCTTGGTGAATGTGACCTTGAGTAAAGTCTGTGTTCTGCTGTTGGTGGATGGAATCTTATAAAAATGTCAATTAAATAAGTTGATCGATAGTGCTGCTCAGGTCAACTGCGTCCTTACTGATTTTCTGCCTACTTCCTCTGTCAATTACTGAGAGAAGGGTGTTGAAGTTTCCAACTATAATCATGGATTTGTCTGTTTCTCCATGTGGTTTCATCAGTTTCTGCTTCATGTATTTTGAAGCCCCGTTGTTAGGTGCACATAGGAAGGATTATTATGTCTTCTTGAAGAATTGATCCCTTTATAATTGCGTAACGTCCCTCTCTATCCCTGATCATTTTCCTTGCTCTGAAGTCGGCCTTGTCTGATACGAATAAAGTGACTTTCACTATCTTGTGATTTGTGTCATAATTAAAGTGAGTTTCTTGTTGCTGCCATGTAGTTGGGTTGTTTCCTTAGCCTAATCTTCACTGGAGTATTTAGGGCACTTGCATTTAGAATGATCCTTGCCCTAATCAGTTCGGCTCAGTGGATAGAGTGTTGGCCTGAGGACCAAAGGATCCAGGGTTTGATTCCAGTCAAGGGCACTTACCTCAGTTGCAGGCTCTTCCCCGGCCCGGGGACCTGGTCAGGACGCTTGCAGGAGGCAACCAATCAATAAATTTCTCTCACATCGATATTTCTCTCTGTCTTTCTCTCTCTCTTCCACTCTCTCTAAAAATCAATGGAAAATATCTTCACTAGAGGATTAAACACACACACACACACACACACACACACAACGTAAAGTGATTATTGACAGAGTTGAGTTAAGATCTATCATGCTTGAAACTGGTTTCTATGTACTGTACTTGTTCTTTGTTTTTCATTTCTTCCCTCTTTTTTATGCCTTTTCTGGTTTTAATTGAGCATTTTTTTCATGATCTCATCTCCTCTACTCTCCTAGGCATATCAATTATACTTAAAAAATTTTTAGTGGTTGACCTGGAGTTTGCAATATACATTCATAACTAATTTACATCCACCTTCAAATAACACCATAGTGTCTCACACACAGTGCAAGTACCTTATAACAGTCTTCCTCTCATCTTCATCCATATCTTAAGTTGCTGCCATTAATTTCCCTTATGCACTTCCTATCAGCACAAAATACATGATTACTAGTATTAGTTTAAATAAACCTTTATTTCATAGATTAATTAAGAATAGGAAAAAGAAAAGATTTTATTTTACCTTAAATTTGTTCCCCTGACAAGAACTAACAAGTGTTGGCAAGGATGTGGAGAAAAAGGAACCTTCATTCACTGCTGGTGAGAATGTAAACTGGTACAGCCACTATGGAAAACAGCATGGAGGCTCCTTACAAAATTAAGAATGGAGCTACCATTTGACCCGGCAATCTTTCTTGTGGGTATCTACAACATTTGAAAACACTTATTTATAAAGATACATGCACCCCTATGTTCATTGCAGCATTAGTCATGGTGGCCAAGACATGGAGGCAAGCTAAGTGTCCTTTGATGGGTGATTGGATAAAAAAAAGTGTGGTACAGCTATACAATAGAATACTACTCAGCCAGATGAAAGGATGAGAGAGTGCCATTTATGGGTCCAACATGGGTGGATCTTGAGAGTATCATGCTATGCAATACAGATGGAAAAAGTCAAGATCATATGATGTTACTTATATGTAGAATAAAAAACTGAAAGCAACAAATGAACAAACAAGACAAGCATATAAACAAACAAAGAAACAAAAACTCCTAGACACAGACAACAGAATGGTGGTCCAGAATGAAGAAGGATGGAGGAAGCATGAAGAAGGTAAAAGGAGTCAAATATGTGGTGGCAAAAGGAGACTAGACTTTGGGTAGTGAGCATACAATACAATATACAGATGGTGTATTATAGAATTGTACACTTGAAACATATAATGCTATAAACCAATCTCACCCCAATAAAGAGAGAATATGCTAATTGACCCTCATGCTGTCACAAAGATGGCGATGCCCACAGCCAATAACGAGGGAATATGCTAATTGACTGCCATGCCCTCAAAGATGGGGTCACCCACAGCCACAAGATGACTTGCAAGGGAGGGCAATTTGGGGGGGGGGCAGGCCTGTAGGGGAGAACAGTTAGGGGTGACCAGGCCGGCAGGGAAGGTCAGTTGGGGGGGATCAGGCCAACAGGGGAGGGCAGTTAGGGGTTACCAGGCTGACAGAGGAGCAGTGAGGCATTGATCAGGTTGGCAGGGGAGTGGTTAGGGGGTGATCAGGCTGGCAGGCAGAAGTGGTTAGGGGCAATCAGACAGGCAGACTGGCGAGTAGTTGGGAGCCAGCAGTCCCAGATTGTGAGAGGGATATCTGACCCCTGAGGGGTCCCAGATTGGAGAGGGTACAGGCTGGGCTGAGGGACAACTCCCCCCAGTGCACGAATTTTGCGCACCAGGACTCTAGTATAGTCAATAAAAAATTCTTCTATGATACTTTATTTTTTCAAAATGTAGGCGTTTTTTTCTTTTTGTTTGTTTGTTTTTAATCCTCACACATGAGGACATGCCTAAAGAGAGGAAAAGAGAGAAAGAGAGGGAGAGAGAAACATCAATCAGCTGTCTCCTGCACACCTTCTACTGGGGATGTGCCTGCAATCAAGGTACATGCCCTTGACCGGAATCGAACCTGGGACCTTTCAGTCCACAGTCCGACGTTCTATCCACAGAGCCAAACTGGTTAGGGCTCTGCTTACATTTTTAAAATCTATTATTGAATATTGTCTACTTTTTCCATTAGAAATCTTAGGTATGGATCATAGTCATTTTAAATTTCTGACCTGATAATTTCACTCTGTCACAGGCAATTTAACAGGATGTGACTGATGAAGACAGGATACTTGCAACATCTGAAACTGACCGGGTATTAATGTCTTGAATATACAAAGAGCTACAACCACTCCCCTGCCAACCTGATCAATGCCTCACTGCTCCTCTGTCAGCCTGGTAACCCCTAACTGCCCTCCCCTGTTACCCTGGGTTGCCCAGTGGAAAAATTAGTGATCAATAACAGCTACCATTTATACAGTGGTCACTATGTTCTATGCACTTACCCAAATGTCAGACCAGAATGCAATTAGATGTGTGAGGATCTTCAGGAGGGAGGTTCCACAGCCAAATTTAGGAGGATTGAGAAAGGCTGTCAGAAAGTGATGGGTTCTGAAGGATCAATAGGAGTTCTCTGAGGAAGGAGTTGTGGCAAAGCCATTCTAAGCTGTGGTAACAACCTGACCAAATGTGGGGAGAGTAATGTGCATGTCAGGTTTGCTGGAAACTCGTGAGAGACAGACGCAAAAGACACAGGAACCACAGAGAGACCTTCACTGTGAATGATTTTCAGTATGATTTTGATACCTGCACCATTGAAGAATTTCTGGTAGAGATCAATGAGGGACATCAGGAAGGTTAGAAGTGTTTAAACCTTCAGGGACAAGCTGATCCGACATATTCTCTGTGGTCCCTGTGGACAGGCACAGGGCTGGAATGAGGGTGGGAGAGGTATGGAACACATTTAGTGTAGCCAAAGGAAAAATTATCTCCCTGTGAAGAGTGAGTCAGAAGGTCATGCGCCTCCAGGCCTCTGGAGTTCTGAGATCTTGGCCACTGAAGGAGTGAATGGAGAGGAGTCCCCCAAGGAAGGGTGCAGGAGGTGGGACAGCCTCCCTTACACCCCAGGGGGTGTGGTGGGCAGCAGGGCCTCACAGCTGCAACTTGTGCTTTGCAGTTTCCATAGGCTGGCCCCAGGGACTCGGATCTCAGAGCCTGGGAACGGGGCCTCCTGGGAGGATCATGGTACTGCCCCTGCTCTACCAGCACCTCTCCCCCCAGCAAATCAAGAGTCCCAAACGTTCTTCCTCACAGCGTTCCCCCTCCTCCTCCACTGCCCAGAAGAAATCCTGGCTGGAAGCCCACAGTGCAGGTAAGGCACGGGGCTTTCTGGTGGGCTGGGAGAGAGGGATTTCTTACATTGCTTTTCCACAGCCACCTCCACAAGGCTCCTCCCGGGAGCCCTATACTCCGACACACCAGGTAATGGCCCTTCCCTGTCTGGGCCCACTGGCTAAAGAACTCTTCTGTCCCCAGCTTATCACCCAGCCTTACCACACATGCCCTTTCTTTTCTCTCACACTTTTCTACTTCAAATGTCCCACCCCATACTGCCAACAGGATGAACTCCTACACATCCTTCCAGGCCCAGGCTGGTTTCCCCCTCTCTGGGAAGTCATCCCTGGCTCCTATGCACTGTTTTTTGTTCTTTCTCTGAGGCCCCCCCTACACTAGACACACAGCTCTGCTACAGTAGGCATTGCCCTGTGTTACCTTAATCTGCTGATGTGGCAAAGGATCATGATAATCCTATTCTGTGTGTCCCTGGTGCACTGAAGCTGCTGGGGTCAGGAGGATCTGGCCAGAGCAGGTGCTTGGAGAATGTTTTGATTCAACACATGGATGACGGATGGATGGATGATGGATGGATGGATGAATGGATAATGGATGGCTAACCTCAGGCAGTGGGCCCAGAATGGTGAGTTCTAAGAGTGCAGATTTCTGCCCCCTGCCACTCCAGGGACATGGCCAGGTAGAAGGCACTGGGTAGGGAGTCTCCTACCACAGGTGTGGCCTGCAACCCACCTCAGCAACCTGGGGTTGGGGTCTGGGGATGTGTCAGGGGGTGGGGCACTCACCAGGCCCGGGACCACCCACTCTGGTTAATAAGGAACCTCCTTCTCACTAGGAGTGAAGAGAAGGCGGGGCAAGGCCTTTCCAGAGAGTAGTCACTAGCACCCAGGTGAGCACCTCCTCCAGGGAAGGGAGGACTCCAGGAAGTGCTGGGTGTGAGGACAAAGCTCACAGAGTTTTTGGGGGTCTCTCCAGGGCAGGTCCCAGGGGCGAGGGTCTGCTTTGGGCTTAGCCCTCCGGCTGCTCTCTAAGGGCCCTCAGGGTTGGGATGGGCTCCCAACTCTCACCTATCTTCTCCTCTTCTTCTCTCTTCAACCTCCTCCTGCCACCCTCCTTCCTCGCTCTTCCCGCTTCTTCCTCTGTCCCTCATACTCTTTGCCCGGGGCCCTTCCATGAGGTCAGAGGCCTAGTGTTCAGCCTGCAGACCAGACCAGGCTGGAGCATCCTCTGCCAGAGCATCAGCCCTGAGGCAGGCCGCAGGTGGTGAGAGGCCTGCAGGGCCGCTCTCAGATGGCCCCTGTTCCCTCTCAGGGCCCACAGCCCATTCAATGTGGCAAGGAGGCTGCAGGTGGACACCTGGTGCTTGAAGATCCATAGTCACCTTGGTCCTTGGGTGGCCCTGCTGGACCAGCACCCTGAGTAAAGGGGAAGATCCCCCCTCTCCCCCCTTGCTGCTCCACCCCCTCTCAGGCCCTGCGTCTGGCACCTGGGATTGAGCCCCAGGGCGGCTTGCTGAGGCCTACATGCCCCATGCTTGGTCCTGAGGGATGGGGGGGGGGGGCGACAGCCCATTGCACAGAGGAGGAAGTGCCTCCTGGGAGCGCATTCCTCAAACAAGCCTCAGACCTGGAATTCCACCCCCAGCGGTGGTGGGGAGGGGAAGGGGTGATCCTGTGGCGACATCAGTGCCCCCACCCCCACCCCAGCTGTGAGGAGGGCTTTATAGGACCCTCCATGCTCCATGCATCTGCTCTGGATGACTGCCTGCTGCCTACCTTGCTTCCAGCCTCCTCCCTTCATCTCCGCAGGGCCTGGGAGCCAGGACACTGCTGTTGGTCCTGCTTCTTGCTTTCTGTCCTCCCCTCTGAGATCCTCCAAAAGGGCGGGGGTGAGGCGGCGATGGGTCTGAGTGGCGGTAGGTGCCACCTTGGCGTGTGTGTGTGTGTGTGTGTGTGTGTGTGTGTGTGTGTGTGTGGTGGCCTGCCTCCCCAAGCCACAGGGCATGCCACCCCAAACTTGGAATTTCCTTGGGCAGGGAAGGGCCCACTGCTCCCATGTTACAGATGGGGAAACTGAGATCCTGAGGGGCAGAGAGCTGCTGGGAGGTGGTGGGGTCTGGGCCTCCTCCCCAGGCAGAGGCCCTTCGCATAGGCCCTCCTGTCTCTGGGCCTTTCTGCCACATCCTGCCCACACTTGCTCCCAGGACTTGCAGAGCTCCTGGCCAGGAGGGCAAGGAGGGCATGCCCATCATGGTTTGAGCACAATGCCCTGGGGCCACTGCAAGCCTGAGCTTAGAGGCATTTTCAGGCTTAGAGGCATTGTGGGGACAGCTTAATGCTGGGGAGAGCCACCAGGCCCTGAAGGACTTTGCACACTGAGTGCCTGCTGGGACCCTCCTCCTTCAGGGGGCAGGAATGGGGGACAGAGCAGAACAGGAGCAGGCTGCATGAGCTCTGAAGGCCCTGGCCCAGGCAGCCACGCCTTCCACCTGTTGGACCTCACAGCGATGGCGGGACAGGTGGGGAAACACAGGCTCTGAGGACTCACCCAGGTTTCTGCAGGAGGAAGGGTCAGCCTGAGCTCTTCCTGTGCAGACCCACGAGAGGCTGGGCTCAGGCCACTGCTGAATAAATCAAGGACAGAGGCAAAAGCAGCCCAGCCAGGGTCCTGGCTCCTCGCGTCCACCCTCCTGAGTGCTCCCCAGCTGTGCCTCTCACCTCTCTGCGTCTTCTACGCCCTGTAATGTGACTGAGGTGCTCCCACCTCCCTTCCCACCACCAATGTGACTGCAGTCCCTGAGGACAGGGGTCCTGCTCAGGCCTTACTGCCTCCTGAGTCAGATGACATGAGAAGTGAGTACATGCAAAGGATTGATGGTCTGGATTCAAGTCCCAGCTCAAAGGACCTCTGACTGGGGTCCCTTGGCGAGTCACCTAATCACGGGAATCTGTCTTCTACCAGTAAAATGGGTGTGGCAGCCCCACCCGCAGTGGTGTTCGGCCCTCGGTGTTTGGCATGAGGCCCAGCACAGGGCTAAGCTCATGGTGGGAAGTGTGGGTCAGGGTGGCTGTGGGTGGGTGGGTCTGCACCAGGCCACCAGGGGCCTTAAACCTTGTGGTGAGGTGTCTGCCTTTGCCCTCAGGCAATGGGGAGCCTCGGTGGTGCCCCCAGATTGCCTTTGAATGTCACTCTGCCCAAAGTGTGCAAGCTGTATTGCTGGTGTGGGGGTTCAGAACAAGTCACCTCAAGATGCCTCTGTGGCAGGTACATTATTTTGAACTAAAGGCAACTGAGACCTTTTGGGCTCAAGAGAATGTTCTGCCACCCCTGCCCACCTTGACTACTTGGAAGCATTTGAACAGGGTCCTTGCTCATAATAAGAGATGATCAGAGGTCACCTCTACGGGGCAGGGCAAACTCTACGTACTGGAGGTATGCTCTGCTTATCGTCCTGCAATGACCTTCCGAGACCCTCACAATGTCACCTACACCCCGTCTTCACCTTCTGTCTCTGAGGTTCATGCATGTGGGGTTTCTGTGTGTACAAACTGAAATTTGATTTTTCTCTTGATAATCTGAGTATTCAATGAGCCAAAGAACCAGAGGAGGGAAGGGGAATTTCCCCCTTTGCCCACACGGGGATGGGAGAGGAGGCTATGCGAGGGGAAGGCCCATGGTGGGCAGGCCCGGTGGTGACTGGGGAATGGAGATGAGGGAGTAGCTTTGAGGGCCATGCAGAAAGGGAGACAGTCGGGTGACCTCTGAATGGCGGCTTTGTCAGCCACTAGCTGTGTGAGCTCGGCAGCTGCTTAATCGCGGAGCCTCAGCTTTCCTCAACTCTAAGTCTGGAGTCATGATGCCATCTTTGTGGGCTGTTGTAAGAGGTCCATGAAGAAACGTCTGTGCAGACCTCAGAGTGTGCAACAAATACCCAGACATTGGGAGGTATGGGTGTTTTTAACAGACATAGCTTAACTATGGAGACGTCCCAGTTTTCTCACCTGGAAGATGAGGGGACAGAGTGGCCATTCATTGAGATGGTTTCTTCGTTGGGACATAGGTTGCATGTGACACACTCAAAAGAACTGTTGCCGAAATGGGGGAGGCATTGATTTCCCTCCCACAGGAGTCCCGTGCAGGGCCAGCCGAGCTCCATGAGGCTGTCATGGCCCCTGACATCCTGGCTATCTCGTCTTCATTTGCATGGTCCAAGGTGGCTCCCACCAGGTCTGCATTCCCAGGAGTCGGAAATGATGGGAGGAGGTAGAGAAAAGGAGCAGACCCACTGCCCCTTTAAGAACATGACCCGGAAGAGGAACATGGAGTTCACTCTACTCACATCCTATTGGGCAGAATGTAGTCACATGCCCACACTTGGCTGCAAAGGAACCCTGGGAAATGTAGTCTTTCTTATGGGTGGCCATGTGTCCAGCAAAACCGGGGGTTCTATTAGGTAGGAAAAAAGAGAACTGAAAGTCTGTGCCACAGATGGGGAATGTGGAAAGAGGAACATATTGGGGTGGTAAGGTCAGGTCTGGGGCCAGTTTGGGGAGGACATTATTTACTCCTGAAGTCTCTGGGGCTGCACCATCGTGTCCCCACCCCCGTGTTGCCCTGGCCTCTTGACTTTCTCCCACACGGAGACTCCTGAATCACAGAGCAGGTATCAAGTTCCCGGCTGCATGGCACATGTCTGCGGCCATGTTCATCGGCTCCAGCCACTGCTACTCCTAGTGGAGCTCTGGAGGTTTCCATGGTCCTCCAGGATCCCGTAGGTTTCTGGTGAATTAACCAGAGACAAGATGCAGACCGACACCTGCACTCTCTGTCTCCTCAGAGGCAGCACTAACCTCTGTCACCCCCTTTCCTGGGATGCGATATTGTTTCTGACTTGCTGGTCACGGAAGGGCTGGTTTTGAAGGCTTCCATTTGGCCTCCCCATCCTGATAGCTCTTACCCACAGGCAGACGTGGGAAGGACACCAGTTGCTAAGTAAGGAAATTCCAACTATCCATTTGGGGATCCGATAATCACTTCCAGGTGGGTCTGTGGGCCCCAAGGCTTCAGGCTATCATGGACCTCGATAGGACTCTGCTTATTACCTGGCGTCCCCTCCCCCATTGCATTCACAGCCGAGTAAGTGGCCGTGGGTCCCTTGGAGGATAAATCAGGGGAAAGATGACCACGCGTACTTGCTATCTTGCTATGCTATTGTGGGGGCCCTTCTGCCTCAGGACTCAGTCACCTCTTCAGGCAACGAGTTCTGCCTCCAAAGGCTGACTCAGGAATGGAAATGGGGCAAGGGGCGGTGCCCATTTACTGCTGGGAACTCCCTCACCTCTGGGTCACCTGTACTTGACTTCTATTGGCACAAACTAAGAAATGTCCTTGTCTGTTCCTGGGGTCCTTGGGTCATAGCTCTCTGTGGGTGGGGCTTCTGAGGCTGCCCTCCAACCTGGCCAGCCATCTCCTCCCCCACCCCGCCCCCCGCCTCCTGGTGGGTGAATGCCATCACCTGCCTTTATTGCCTGGTTCCTCCCTCCCACTGCTATCAGCAGCTGGGCTCAGACACAGCCTTTCCTGCCCAGGAGCCCTGCTTCCTTTCAGAAGACAGCCACCACTGGCTGGCTCAGTGACGCTGCTGCCCCTCAGATCTCGGAGATGACGTGTCCTCCGGGCCTTTCCCTGGAACACATTCACAGGGTCCCTCTGGCCTGACACAGTGCATCCCCACCAGGTGCCCACGTCCCTGACCCTGAGTCCCGTCCACGCTGTCTGCCGTGGTAGACCTGGCATTTCAGCTCTAACCAGAGTGGCCAGCACTGGCTCAGGCTCCAGGAGCCCACAGTGCATCCATCTGCTCCAGCTCCTGGGGGAGGGAGTGGGGGATCTATTGGAATCTGTCCTTTCTCAGGTGAGTGCTGCTGAGTTAACATGCACCCCCTACACAGGGACTCCAGTCTCCGCTCAGGCCCTCTCCTCCCTTGTCAGGCCCAGCACGTCAGTAACCCTCGTCAGTGGCTCGTGGTGCAGGAGGGAGCCGATCCCAAGTGCAGGTGTGTCCTTGAGGGGGACAGCCCTCTGCATGTCCCCTCCTGCATTGCTGTGGCTGTTAGGCTGCCAGGGGCAGTGGCTACCTCCTCAAGCTCCGAGGGTCCCATGTAGCCACTCCATCCCGCAAGCCCAGGTAGAACGGCTGGCCTTGGCTGGGTGTTGAGCCTTCCTTGAACTTCAGCCTCTCAGACTGTCAGGTCCTGGGCTGGGTCTGCACTTTCCCGGTCCCACCCTTGCAAGAGACAAATGCCGTGCGAGGCCCTTTGGGTAACTCACCAGCGGCTGTTCTCACCTTCCCATGGATCGCCCTGGTGCTTAGCTACAGCCACCATTCCTGGTGTCTTCACGGGTTCGGTGTCCTCCACGCGGCTCAGAGGTGTGATCCAGGACACACGCAGAGCTTCCCTCACACCGCTGCCCCTCCCGATTACCCTGCCTCTCACCATCCTCGGGTGTCGCCCCTCCAGGACAGCTTAACACCTGGACCACCATGGCCCTGGACTGGCCCTGGGGCCTCGGTGCTGGCCCGTGCCCAAGGGCCCAGCTCCCTGTCTTCTTGGGCCTCGCCCGGTGCCACCTGTCCCAGGTGGGCTGATCTGGAAGTAGATGTTGAGGGTTCGTGGGGTGCAGGGTGCTGTCAGGGCTGACTCTCATGAGAAGGAGGGGGAACAGAGGAAGAGGTGAAGCTGGGAGCCGCTGGACAGCCTCAAACATGTTCTCGAGCTGCCCCCCGGGCTGGGCTTGGGGGACAGTATGGCCTGGCCAGGTGGGCCGAGGAGCAGCAGCTGGAGGTTCCGGCTGCCTGAGCTGCCTGCAGGAGGGTATCCTTCCTAGAAAGGCCGGGGGCCCAGGACCAGCGCCACGGAGCTCCCTCTCAGCCTCCCTGTGACCTCTCTGCCTCCCTGTGACATGTTTAAAAACCAGCTTCTCTCCTGCCCCGGGCCCTGGTCACACTCTCCCCTCTGCATACCCTGACCACCGCGTCAGTGGCCAGCACTTCACCTTCCAGTCTCACCCTCCCGAACCCACGCAGCCAATGGCTCCGCCTCCTGGTGGGCATGGAGACTGGCACAGG
>PVJC01008161.1:0-49234 GCA_004026665.1 Murina feae | reverse complement strand
CGACCTTCCCCCAGCCTCCCCTACCCCCCATTGTTTTGTGTCCATTAGTTATGCTTATATGCATGCATAAAAGTCCTTTGATTGATCTCTTACCCCCCGCAACCCTCCCCAGCCTTCCTGCTGTAGTTTGACAGTCTGTTTGATACTGCTCTGCTTCTGTACCTATATTTGTTCATCAGTTTATAATGGTCTTTATTATCCATAAATGAGAGAGATCATGTGGTATTTTTCTTTCATTGACTGGCTTATTTCACTTAGCATAATGCTCTCCAGTTCCATCCATGCTGTTGCAAATGGTAAGAATTCCTTCTTTTTTACAGCAGCATAGCATTCCATTGTGTAGATGTACCACAGTGTTCTAATCCATTTATCAATGGCACTTAGGCTGTTTCCAAATCTTAGCTATGGTAAATTGTGCTGCTGTGAACATAGAGATGCATATATCCTTTCTGATTGATGTTTCTGGTTTCTTGGGATATATTCCTAGGAGTGGGAGCACTGGGTCAAATGGGAGTTCCATTTTTAACTTTTTGAGGAAACTCCATATTGTCTTCCATAGTGGCTGCACCAGTCTGCATTCCCACCAGCAGTGCAGGAGGTTTCCTTTTTCTCCGCATCCTCTCCAGCACTTGTCGTTTGTTGATTTGTTGATGATAGCCATTCTGACAGTTGTGAGGTGATACCTCATTGTTGTTTTGATTTGCATCTCTTGGATGATTAGTGACTTTGAGCATGTTTTCCTATGTCTTTTTGGCTTTCTGAATGTCCTCTTTTAAAAAGTGTCTATTTCGGTCCTTTGCCCATTTTTTGATTGGATTGTTTATCTTCCTTTTGTTAAGTTGTATGAGTTCCCTATAAATGTTGGAGAGTAACCTTTATCGGTGATAACATTGGCAAATATGTTCTCCCATGCAGTGGGCTTTCTTGTTGTTTTGTTGATGGTTTCTTTTGTTCTGAAAAAGCTTTTTATTTTGATGTAGTTCCATTTGTTTATTTTCTCTTTAGTTTCCAATGCCCTAGGAGCTGTATCAGTGAATGGGTTTTTTTTCTATACTATATTCTGGAGTGTAGCACCCTAACCCTGCAGATAGTGAAAGCTGAGTTGGCACCTTAATGTAAATTTAATAGGCCATTCCAATGTTCTATCAGGTTAGGTGTTTTCTGCTTGTGCCATACATGGCAGCTTCAGTGGATCCCTGGCTCCCATGTTCATATGTTCATTGTTGCTTCTCCTTTACTGAATAATGGCAAATATTTACCAACTATTCACCCAATAAATGCAAAATCATTAATGTGATTAGTGAATAAAGATGTGTGCTGCTTTGAGAGGTTGTGAGACTTCTGACATTTCAGGGTAATCAGGAAGCTTTCCTAAGGAGGTGATAATTGAGCCATTTGTAGGATGTTTGGAAGTTAACTAGGTGAAGAGGAATGGGAACTATGGTCCAGGCAGAAGAAAAAGCGTGTGGGCTCAAGAAAATGAAAGAAGGTCCTCTGGTTTTGAGTAGCACGTGGGAACATGTGGTATGAGTAAAGGATAAAGAGAGGAGACAGGCCATCAAAAGGCTTGATAGAAGTTTTTTATTTCATCTTAAATAGAATAGGAAGCCATTGAACTGGGATTGGGTGTGTAAGAGGGGGCATAGTGATAGAGAATCCATTTTGTAAGTGACCTTCATAAAGCCCACCTTGGCTGCTGTATGGAGAAAGCATAAGAGGAGATGAGAGAGAATACAAGTAATCTGTAAGGAGGCCACTGAGTGTCCAGGTGGGAGTGAATGGCTGTGGGCCCATAGGAAGCCCTCAATAAATCACAGTTGCTAGAATTTTTATTGTTGTTCTATGAGGTAGAGGACAGGCTTGTGTTAGTTGGAAATCACAAACTTCTTTTGGATTTTTGTGGCTTCTTTGCTTTCAGGAACAAACGGGCCCCTGTGAAGGCATAGACTTGGGAGAGGGAGAAGCAGAGGCACAGCATGTGCCTACCAATGCCACTCAGCTGGTACCTGTGCTCATTTTTAAAGTCTGTAACTTGGACCTAAAGCACTGCTTTATTAATCGGGTACTGCCCACTGCTGAGTGGCCATAACCACAGTAGAGAATTGGATAAAAGTGATGGAGTGACTTGGATGAATCCAGGATTGGAAAAGGGGGGAGTTAGCATAAAGTTTCTTCCCCTTATGATCTAATCTATTTATTTTTGCAGGGGTCTTGGGAATTAAAATAACTTCCCTTTTGGACCTTTTACTGCAGATGGTGAATCACTAGACACACCAGGCTATGGCTGGATCTTGAGGTCTACTCTGCCCCAAACACAACACAATCCTCACCCTTGCCATCTTTCCTTCAGTGATGTAATACTTTTTAGAACCCAAATGAGCTCATGAATCACTTGTCCCAGAAGGTCTTCTCTGACCAACTCCCCCAACCCAGGCTGGGTTGCTGCCTGTCTCCTGTGTTCTCACTGTTTCCTCTGCTTACCTCCTTTGCTGCCTGTCCACACTGCACTTTCTGATCCTGTCACTCTCCCTGGGCTGTGAAGGCTTTGACAACAGGGGATGGCACCTCATTCGTTTCTGTATCCTTAGCATCTCACATGGTACCCAAAACCCAAATACAGACACAAATAAATGATTGAAAGAGAATGTAGGTAAATATCAAGTACATTTAGATAATTGAGGTGGGACTTAGAATTAGTTGAGAAGAGGAAACTTATTGGGGAAGGGAAGTCAGATTTGTCTGCTGTGCTCATAGTGGGATAGTTATGTAGATGTTTGGTGTCTTTTCAGCGTCCTCTCAGTGACATCCTCTCTTTGTGCTGGCTTCACTCCACCTCATGGTCTAACATCTGAGGCTGCACACATGGCATCCTTCCATCTGGTCCTGGGGCAAAGTAAGTGGGGTTAGAGTTGAAAGGAGGCAAGGGCTAGGAGGAGGATAGAGAGGTGAGATCCTGTGCCCCTATATTAATTGGGGTTGGTCTTGCTGATCATGGGTAAGGATCATACTGGTGGTTATCAAAATCAAAATGAGTTACATAATTCATTGTTAGCCAGTTGTTTAAAAAAAACTTATAGAAACTAAACCTATCTTGTTTTCTATCAAGTTAGTATATATGGATAGAGTATATTTCTGTCAAAATGTAAAGAGCAGGTAGGCTCTGCTCCTTCTTACCTCAGGCCTCTTAAGCCGCTTCAGAGACTTCACTTTCTGAATTCAGTCTGTTAATGGAGTTGACACTAATTCTTTCCGGATAAGGATGTTGTGAAGATTAAATGAAATAATGCCTGTTTAGCACAAGTCCTGGCACATGGTAAGCCTGGGGAAATGTTGGCCAAAGCTATTATGATACACTAATTTGCATTCATGTGATTGTGTTTTAAATAGTTCCATTTGCTTAGGAGTTTTTACCTATGAATCTTTCCAGTACAATGAACATTCACATGCACAGATTTCTCACAATATTCTCCATATTTATTATTGCAGCTCAGCAGATAAATATAAAGCTGAGTACCTCTTAGAATAGAATTTTCATTTTGCTTCAATCCATTTTATCTTTTGATTCCGGGGGAAAAATATATTATACTTCTTTATCCTTTGAAATTAATCAAAAGTGCACTTGTTCAGTCTATTCAAACTGAGTGGCTCTCAGTAGCATTATCTCAATGGGGATATATAAAGTCAGTTTGACTTTGCCTCCTTCCCCTTTATTTGATATGCCTAAACTCAGCAACTCAGGGGAGCCATGTTCCTGCCAGGTGGGCAGAACCACCACTGTTTTAGCTCCTGGCAAATAGAGACATCTCTTTCAGGAAGGATAAAGGTTATGTAAAATACATCACTTCCCGTAATGGCATTTATGGAGGCTGCTAGCTTTTCTGAAAGGTAGTCCATGTAGGGTTCAGACTAAAGGGAACATGTTGTACTAGAGAAGGCACTGGTTAGGAAGCTGCAATACCAGCTCCAGTCCTCAGTAGCTGTGTGACCTTGTGCAAGTCACTTCATCTTCTCACATTTTATTCTCCTACTAATAATCCCCCATCTGTGGTGGATATTGAGGAAGATTTTATTATTGTTTCAAGGGTATTATGTATATCACCCACTCTTTTCCCCAAAGGACAGGTTTTTTCAGGTGTTCTAAGATTCAAATGTTTATATATGAGAGGGGCACAGAATTGGTGGTGTCAGCAATCATGACACCTATTAATCTCATACCTACTATAAAACCAGTGTGAGATGTATATGTGTATGTATATCCATATATCTATATAGTTCTATATTTCTATAATCTAATCAGGACTATATGAGAGAGAAAATGTAACCAGTTTATCAAAGAACAGATATCTTTCCAATATACCAAATACTTCATTTATTAAAATGGAACAAACTTTTCTTTCAATGCATACTGTATATAAATAATTCTGTTCAGAGTAAGTTTACTGAGCATCAGGAATCTCACTTCTGGTTTGGGGGGAAAAATTCTTCCGTAGTTTAATAGCATTTTCATCCCCTTTAGTTCTTTCAGTGGAGTTCATATTTTCATTTCACCTTGTGATTCTGGGAAGCAATTATCCTGTTATTGGAGGGAGCAACTCCTCAGTAACTTATTACAAAGTCTCCCTCTCTCCTGGGTGGTGTGCCTCTGTTAATTCTCAGAAGCTTGGTCTCTGAGCTTTCTTCTCTTGGCCAGGGGTATAAATCCAGAAGCCAGTTCAATTTGGAATTTAGTCCTTAGCCTTAGTTGCTGGAAGAAACAGACTGGATTATTTATAACTGTGGGGTGTTCAGGTTTTTATCACCACGGACGGTTGAGTGTTTGAGAGCATTCACCTTTAAGATATCCAGAATACAGGCTGTTGATCCTCTGTGGATTGTAAATTTCTAGAGTTGGGTGTCTTGGTGCTTGCCAGCAAGGCAAGTTTTATGATCACCATTACATTACTCCTATGAAATGCTGGGAAGCTGGGACCGTCCTTCCCATTAGGAAGTCTTGCTTTGACTTCCAAACCAATAAAGTTGTTCTTCGACTGGAGTTCATCCTAATAAGCATCTAGAGAATTGCACCTGAACTAAGAAATATTTCCCCCTCTGTCTGCCCTAAGCCTCAGCATCTCAAGCAGCCTACATGCTTTGACTCTAAGACGAGGCTCACAGCCTAACAGCTTTTTTATCACCTTCCATCAAG
This sequence comes from Murina feae, assembly GCA_004026665.1. NCBI lineage: Eukaryota > Metazoa > Chordata > Mammalia > Chiroptera > Vespertilionidae > Murina > Murina feae. The sequence continues at coordinate 44,049 of PVJC01008161.1, read as the reverse complement.
CAGAAAAGCCTCCAGGTGGATTAGGCTGAGTGTGTAAGGAGCTTACAGGGTAGCAGATGTCAGGCCTCAGTAAAGGTCATTCTATTAGGGCTGTTCTCTTTCTGGGCACAGATTTCCTCCTGGACTAGGGAAGGAGGACTTGGTATTCTGCCTCAGACCTTTGGAATGCTGAAGGGGAAGGGTTATGCGTGACAGATTTGTACCCAGTTTAGGAATCTAAGCTTCAAAGGGGCAGCATGTAAAAGGACCATGGAATACAAATGGGAAAATGTTACCTGAGAAATCTTTCAAAGTAAGAGACAGCCAGGATTACGAGAATGGGATGGTGCTGTGGTTTCTGGATAAAGCATCTTCCTCTTATACGGAAATACACATTTCTTCATCTGAGAAAATAAGTTAGAAGCCCACACATGGTCCCATCCGAGGAAGAATAATTGAGAAAGTTTCCCACCATGTAACCTGGATGAAAGCATACAGCTCTTACCTAGTTAATGAGGCACAGTAAATTGTTGAAGGGGATGCAAAGCAATTGTGCCCAAGCAATGGGGGAAACATCAGCTTCAGTAAACTTCCTAAGAGCCATGCTCCACATTGCGGCGGTAAGCTGCACAACAGTAGCATTGTCTTAGGGGTATATAATCTCCGCGTAGAATTTTGGCTCAATGCTCTGGCTCAGTTGAGTCAAGTGACTTTGGCCACTTGCTGGTGGGCTATTGGAGTAAAGTGATTAATACTGCCACTTACTAGTCAAAACAACTCCTGTCACCTGTACAAGTGCCAGGATTGAGCTGATGGATGGGGGTGAAACAGGGTGCATTTCTCAAGTTGTTTTAGCCAACTAGTGTCCAGCTGCATAGCACTCCATTCTCCTGGTCCCAGCTCTTTCAAGAAGTCTGGTTTTCCATCAGACAACCCAGGTGAACGTCAAGTACAAAAATGGGTTCTCCATAAAAGCATTTGACTAATTCATTGCCTAGATCTTAACATTTGTGGCCAAATTTCCAGTCTTTCCAGTAAGTTCTTGTTGGAAAGTGTCAAAAAAGGGGAGACATCAGAGGCTTCTGAGTCAAACTATTTCCTCCCATGCACCTGAGTCATGGGTCAAGAGTTTTACCAATTTACTTTTCAAGATTTTTCCTAGTCTCCCATCTAAAAGGAGTTTAGTGCCAGATGGGTGGGAATTAGGGATGTGATTAGCAATTAATTTTTTTTTAATATTGGATAATCTTACTGCCAGGGATTTCCACTTACTGTCTCTGGTATTTCTGAGGAAGCGGAGGCGGTAGGAGAGAATGTCGTCCCATTGCAACACAAAACCTGTCACAATCTGGTGAGCCCTTGGAGTGTCTTGCTTAAAAGGGTTCTTGTCACTGGGACTACCCACTGGAGCTGAGCCAGTTCCCTGGGGAAGGCTGCTGTCTGTGACTTGCCGAGCTGGCTGTCAGGTTGGTCCTGTGTGTTTGTAATTAACTACAATGTCTGGATGGTGATAGAGTGAGTCTGGCCAATGGTTCCCCTCCAAAAAGGGGTTTCCTGGCTGGCTCTCCTGAGTCAGAAATGCCAAAGTGGGAGTTGCCCAGAGATCTGGAGATGCAGATTCGTTTGGCTGAGCTCCCGTTGTGAAGCCAAGTGCCGAGAAAACAGATCAGAGACCAAACCCGAATTATGGCTTCTCCAACCACTTGGCTCCTCTGCTTTCCAATGTTATGTTTAATGTTTTAGAGCATATTTAGTAAACATGTCACTAACAATTGCCAGTTTTCAGTCTCTCACCACTCTTCCCTTAACAGTTTTCCCTTTCCTTTGGGTTAGTGTGGTAGGCTGGGTTTGCAGTGTGTGTGTGTGTTTTCATGTGTATGCAGACATGTTTCAGGCAGGGAGATTTGTTTTGTTTTTACTAGCTCAGTAGCTTGTTTATAGCATCCGCTTCGTATGAACCAGGTAAATAATCTGAATTTCTCACTTTTCTCATCAAGAAGTCCTCCTGTCTTGAGAAAGCTGAGCTTAGGGTACACTTCAACCACCATAACTTATTTTGAATTTAGACTCATGCAAGATGGACTCTTTTCCTGGAATTTAGTTCAAAGAACAGTATTCTTCTATGGTTTAGTCATGTTACCATTAAGAAGTGAATGGTTTCCCAAATCTTGTTATTCAAACATCAGTATGGGATGAAGTTGGGATCCTTGGTTTTCCTAGTTCCTGCCTCCCTCTTTCTTCTGATCTCAACTCCTCCTCCCTACATACATATTTTACTCCAATCATTCTCTAGCTTCTTATGGATACCTGAATGTATCATGTTGCTTTATGCCAGCTCTCCTTCACATACTGTAATATTTCTCTATGGATACTGTAAACACAAATAACGTGCACCTGTGGCTTAAATAGTAGACGTTTATTCTCACAGAGTTTAGGAGGCCAGAAGTCCAAAATTTAGGGTCAGCAGGTTCCTTCTTCCTCCAGATACTCTAGGGGAGAATCCCACCCGTGCCCCACCAATTTCTTATGGATGCCAGCATTCGTTGGCTTGTGACCACATCATTCCAAACTCTGCCCCTGTGGTAACATTGCTTTCTCTTCTTCTGTCAAGTCTCCCTCTGTCTGCCTTTCACAGGGACATTTGTGATTGTATTTAGCAACACCCAAATAATCCAGTATAATCCTCAATTTAATCACATCTCCAAAAAATCCTTTTTCCATGTAGGGTAATATTCATATTCGTAAGTTCTAGATATATTTTTTGGGGGGGAATTATTAATCTATCACACACATACCTAAAATCCTCTTCTACCGTTTGTCACCTAGTCAGTGCTTTTCAGATGATCTCTGATGAAACAAAGTTTTTTTAAAAAAATTTTAAATTTCAATTTCTTGCAGACTGATAACTTTTTCAAAATTGCATGCTTGGATTTTGAAGCAATGCCAAATTGCTATAAAAAATTTCCATACTCTCTTCTTATTTTATGTCAGACCAATAACAGAACATTTAAAGACTGTCACTAGTCCACAGACTTGGTGCAGCATGGAGTTAAAAGGCATCTGCTCATTCAAGTACCACCTTTCTCAGGAATCTCCTGGCTCACCATTTTGGATTAAGTTTAATGGCCCTGTGCAAAGCTTCCGTGGCTCCTCAGATACTTAATTCTGTTCCTTACCACCTAGCTCTGAATTATGTGCCTTATGCACTAGCCGAAAGCTTCTTAAAGGTCACAACCAGGACTTTGAACCTAGCCCATTTATAGATATGCTCAATAAATATTTTTTTCGAATGAATGAATAAGAGACACATGGAGTCTGGAGGTTGGTTATAAGATAAATAGAAGTAGAACTTAATTTGGAAAATGTAAGGAAAGAATGAGGCTAAAGAAACAGAAGGGAACCTAAGCTGGTGTGGTTGGTTGTCAAATTTTCACAAATGGCATGTCCTTCCTCATGGGAAGAGAAATCTGTTTCCTTACCCTTTAAATCCGGGCTTACCTCGGACTAGCTTTGACCAACAAAATGTGGCAGAAATTAATGTGAGTTCTGAGGTAAGATTCAGAGGCTTTACAGCCTGTTGCTCTCTTCCACCACAGGAACATGGCCAGCTTAGCCTCATGGAAAAGGAGACACCTTGCAGAGTGAGGTACCAGCTGTCTGCTGGAGCTCCTCAGATATGTGCATGAGCCCAGTCAAGTTGCAGGTAAACTCAAGTCAATCCAGAAGAATCACGTAGCTGAGCCCAAGTGATCATACACAGAATTATGAACTAAGTATGGTGGTTTGTTACACAGCAAACGCTAGCTGATCCAGAGAGGAATCCGGAGAGGGACATTAAAGTTAGTGAACAGTTGTCCAAGGAAGAACAAGGAGGATTAGGATCACAGATTAGTAAATTCTTTTTCTTTGAGCCACAGAATTTAGTGCAGAGCCCTTAAACCCAGGCTGTTTTCTAATGTTTAACATAGCCAAGCAAGGGGGTTAACACCGTTATAATTTGGTTCTCTGGCCACACAGCACAAGGGCGGTAACTGAGCCACATGGAGCTTAGTTAAACTCAAACCCTATTGTCTTTAGAAACTGAGTTCATTGGCAACAGCTGGCAATTGTGTCCAACTGTCTAAAAACTGACAATAAGTTTGACAGAAATTTGCAAACAATATTACAAAGGGAAGAGGAAAGCAGTTGAGAAATACAGCTTTCAACTTTGATAACTGCAATCAAACTTGTGCTCCCCCCTCCCCTTCATGATCTATTTCGTCATTCTCTAATTCATCCTTTCCACAAATATGTACTGTGTGCCTCTCATGTGCTGAGCACGGAGTTGGGTAGCGGATGTTTCATGGTTAGTGAGGCAGACACATATGTCACAGATCTTACAGTTTGTCAGAAAAGACAACGCAAGAGGCAGCTATTAAGCCTTGAAGTTTACCCTTTTTCTTTTTTTTCAGACTCATCAAGCATCCCTTTCTGCTTCTATGATGATGCCTGCCATGGCGTATAAGCAGCCTCCATCAAGCCCCTGGCGTTGGTATGTTTCAGCATGACACACAGATTGCTTTACGACTAGTCTGAAATCAGCCGCTTGAAATCATGCATCACTAAGTTATTGATGTGGATCACGACTAAATGAGGGAGAGTGGAGTCAGAAGGTGTGAGAAAAGAAGTAACACATGAGGCAGAGGCTTTTATGGGTTTACAGGTGAGCCTGCTTGTGCCAGGCTATGGTGCACACATTTAACTTCTGCTATAAAACATCGGAGGCCTGGAGATCACAAATCAGATATATTGCATCCAACGTTAAAAACATCTCGTAATTTACCACCATAAATCAATCAGTGTGTTCCTGGAAATATTGGAACTGAAACGAGAGTTGAGCGAAAACAGAAAAATCTCTAGGGGTTTAGTTGGCTTAAAGGTATTTCTTGACATATTGAATCCCAGCGGCTGGAACACTTTGAAAAATGTTCTTCCAAGCGATGGAAAAATGGTTTCCAGAAAGTTGTTTATGACTTGGTGGTAGGAACCCGTTTGCCAGATCACAAGACAATCAGCTCTCCCGTACCTGGGTGCCAATGTGTCCAACTCCATACGTTATACAGTCCTCTTTGATCTGTGTCCATTTCACCCCATCCTAGAAAACTGCCATCCAAAGGATTGCAAAGGAAGACAGAAGACATCAAACTCAAATCAGCTAAAAATTAACAGCCTGTTAGCTTTTGATAGCATTAACTAACTTTTAAACAGCGTTATGAGAGAGTGGCTCCATCTTTCTAAAATAGCGGTCTCCTCTACACAGGCATTTTATTCTGCTGTCCTTCTCCATATTTACAGTGGTAGGGAAGCAAGAGTAGGTCATCAGATTACTGTTTTCCATTTCGCCTATTATTTTATTCTTTTTTTAATTTTTAGCTTTTAATCACTACCCCCCTCCCCTTCCTCCCTTGTACACCCCCCCCCCCCAAAAAAAAAGTCTCACTGAGTGAAACAGAAAGATCATAGGACTGGTTGCCAGGAAGCAGACTTCTACTCTTGGCTCAGGGATCATCTGACATTTCAATTCTTGGCTTCCTTATCTAAACAATAGACACACAATAGTGGATTCTAGTCCTTGTGGTGGGAAGGAGGGCATTCCACTAAGCAACAGAGAAAGAAGGGCGGTCCTTTGTAGATGTTTAAAACACTGTGTAAATGTAACATAACATTTTAAGTTTGAAACTCTTGATAGGATACTTTTTGGAAACTAGTCCTGAAGCAGCTCTCAGCTCTGACCCAGCGGCAAGATGAGGCTAAGGAGGGCTGGTTGTGGAAGGCTGGCTGTGGGCCCCTTTGTTTCCTGTTTGAAGGTGGGTCCCCCTCGCAGCTGATGTCTTTCTTCTTGCTTTTGGCATCAGGCCTCGGTAGCTCGCCTTTACCAGGTTGGCAGTTGTCCACTCGCTATCTCCTGAGAAACCTCGATTGGCTTAACTTCCCAATTCACAGGCATGACATTGAACTTGGGAATTATTAGATGATGTCTCTCAAGTTTCAATAGTCAGGGTGCACACAGCACATTTCAGGATTTGAAATCTCAAGAACATTTTACCAAAGTGTCATTGCTGCATCAATTTCAAAATTTTGAGGTATTTTCCTTAAGAGGACACTGCTGAGCATATGAGCCTTCCAGTTCCTTTCAAATCATTCTTCTTTGATGAGGAAACCCCTATAAGCATCATATCTTGCTCTGTTCTTTAAACTGCAAAAGAAAACACATATACATCCACGCAAACCCATGTGTATACACACCAGAAACACGGGATGCTCCACTTTTAAAAATAAAACTGATTTATGTCAATCTATTATCTAATATAATAAAAGAGAAACATGCAAATTTGATCATTACCACCAGCCAATCAGAGTGGCTGTATGCAAATTAACCCAGCCAAGATGGAGGCCAACAGCCATGGAGCTAGAGCAAACCATAGGCTTCTGTTGCAACTGCCTGCCTAGGCTGGCTGAGCCTCTGCTCATGGCCACGCCCACCAGTCAATCAGAGCGGCTGTATGCAAATTAACCCAGCCAAGATGGAGGCTGGCAGGGCGGCTCTGCACTGGGAGCCTCCACGGCCGGCCAGCATAGCTGTGCCAGGTGTGTCAGCTCAGTGGGAGGGGGGGTCTGGCCTGGGGCCTCCTCGGGGCGTCCAGGAGCAGCTGTCCTGGGTCCACTGCCTAGCTCCACCCCCCTGGGGGCCTCCCCGGGGCATGCGGGAGCACAGGGCCTCTGCAGGGTGTGCAGGAGCAGCCGTCCCGGGTCCGCTACCTTCACCCGCCCCCCGGGGCCCTCCACAGGGCGTGTGGGAGCGTCTGCTGCACAGTGCGGAGAATTCGAAGCCAGTTCACTGCCCAGCTCCACCCCGGGTGTGTTTGCTCAGAAGCAGGGCCCCACCAAGGGATCCTGCACCAGCGTCTGCCCCTGGCTCGCCACCCAGCTCTGTGCCAGGTGTGTCCCCTCAGCGGTGTGGGCCCACCAGGCGTGTGTAATCGTGGGCCCTCCGGTGGGAAACGTCCAGGCCTGCACTCACCAGCCTTCCCACCCCCCAGTGCACGAACCCTGAAGGGGCTGTGGGCAGCCTGAAAATGGCTCTCAGCCCCTCACCAGGCTGGCCAGGCATGCCAGCAGGTGGACATCCCCCCCGCCCCCCGAGGTGTCCCAGACTGCAAGAGGGCACAGGCCGGGCTGAGAGACCCCCACCCTCCGAGTGCACAAATTTTTGTGCACCGGGCCCCTAGTATTAAATAAATGAACAAATAAGTATATCATCTATTTCTTAATGACTCTATGTTAAACACACTTCACTTTTTAAAGACATAGAGAATGTTGACACAAGGGCCAGAAGCACCAGAGAGGCCACACTATGTAAGGGAGAGGCTGCTGGACCACGGGCCAGGAGACCTCTGTTGCACACTTGAGTGTGACCATGGTAAGCCACTTAACCCTCCGAACCTCAGTAAATGAGGGGCTGAGCTCATGATATTTATGAGATTCCTTCTAATTTTACCATTCAATTTTGATAACAAGAGCAGTTCTAGTGGACTACATGACTGGGGTTTCCCCATGTTGCTCAGGATCTAGGCTAGCACCTCCCTTTTCTCAGTCCCTCCCTCCCTCCTTTCCTTTGTTCTGTAACCATAATTTCCTGAGTGTCTATAATGTTGACAAAGCACATTGCTAGGAGTGAGAATACAGTGGTGATGAAGACAGACCAGGTCCCTGCCCTCATGCAGCTTGTATCAGTGAACCCAGAGAGTAAATGAAGGGTCCAGGAGAGTCTGTGGAGACACTGTGAGCCTCTGCCGGGAAGGCTCCTGCTGTCTTGGAAAGCTGATGATGACAGGTCTTAGGAGAAGACAGGGAAGGTCCCTGCCTGATCAAGGAGGCAGGACTTAGCTTTTTTGTTTGTTTTATTGCTTAAAGCATTACAAAGAGCATTACATGTTTCCTTTTTTTCCCCCTTAACCTTCCCCCACCCTCCCCTTCCCCCAGTGTCTTGTGTCCATTAGTTCTGCTTATATGCATGCATAAAAGTCCTTTGATTGATCTCTTACCCCTCCTCCCAATCCTTCCCAGTCTTCCCACTGTAGTTTGACAGTCCGTTCAATTCTGCTCTGCCTGTGTATCTATTTTGGTTCATCAGCTTATAATGTTCTTTATTATCTATAAATGAGTGAGATCATGTGGTATTTTTCTTTCATTGACTGACTTATTTCACTTAACATAATGCTCTCCAGTTCCATCCATGCTGTTGCAAATGGAAGAACTCCTTCTTTTTTACAGCAGCATAGTGTTCCATTGTGTAGATGTACCACAGCTTTCTAATCCATTCATCAACGGCACTTAGGCTGTTTCCAAATCTTAGCTATGGTAAATTGTGCTGCTATGAACATAGGGATGCATATATCCTTTCTGATTGGTATTTCTGATGTCTTGGGATATATTCCTAGAAGTGGGATCACTGGGTCGAATGGGAGTTCCACTTTTAACTTTTTGAGGAAACTCCATACTGTTCTCCACAGTGGCTGCACCAGTGCAGGAGGTTTCCTTTTTCTCCGCATCCTCTCTAGCACTTGTTTGTTGATTTGTTGATGATAGCCATTCTGACAGCTGTGAGGTGATATCTCATTGTTGTTTTGATTTGCATCTCTTGGATGATTAATGACTTTGAGCATGTTTTCATATGTCTCTTGGCTTTCTGAATGTCCTCTTTTAAAAAGTGTCTATTTAGGTCCGTTGCCAATTTTTTTTATTGGATTATTTATCTTCATTTTTTAAAGTTGTATGAGTATTCTATTAATGTTGGAGATTAAAGCCTTATCGGTGATAACATTGGCAAATATGTTCTCCCATGCAGTGGGCTTTCTTGTTGTTTTGTTGATGGTTTCTTTTGCTGTGAGGAAGCTTTTTATTTTGATGTAGTTCCATTTGTTTATCTTCTCTTTAGTTTCCAATGCCCTACGAGCTGTATCAGTGAAGAAATTGCTTCAGCATATGTCTGAGATTTTGTTGCCTTTAAATTCCTCTAGTATTTTTATGGTTTCCCGTCTTACATTTAAGTCTTTTATCCATTTTGAGTTTATTTTTGTGTATGGTGTAAGTTGGTGGTCTAGTTTCATTTTTTTGCATGTGTCTGTCCAATTTTCCCAACACCATTTTGAAGAGACTGTCTTGACTCCATTGTATGTTCTTGCCTCCTTTGTCAAATATTAAGGTCTTAACTTTTCATTAGAGTTGTTGAATACAAGAAAGTTTACCTTTAGAGGCTGTAGTCTAAAAGGCAAAAGGTAGTGGGTACCTTCAGAGAGTACCTATCACCCAACTCTTTGGTCCCACAGCTTCTTTTCTAATCTTTATTAGGCAATTAGGGGGGCAGGTTGAGTGTCCTTCTAATCAGGTCACATAGCAATAAGAGCCACATCTCCTATTGGTTAGGGGAGAGCACTGAACACTGCTCCCTGCCTCTATGTGGGGGTTCTATGTGGTTACAGATGATGAACCAGAGAGACCACTTGTTTATACAACAGTTGCAAGGTATGAAAAATTCTTCATGAAAGGAGACTTTGTCTTTTTTGTTGATGTTCTGAAGAGGGTAAAGGTAAAATGGTTCTAGACATGGTTTGAAGAAATCTCCTGAAAAATTGATTGAAACTCATGATAATCTTTTGCCAAATGAAACTGGCCTGAATTCTTGAATTCAGATGCCATTCAGCACCTCCTGGAGCCACAACAGCTTTGCTTATCCTCCTGAGAGAAGTCGGCATTCTGCAGCTTTTCTTGTCACACACAGGTTGCTCATAAATACCCAATGGAGGTTCATGTCCCTCGTTTCATAACCCAGCTACACGTGCTTGTGAAGCAAGGCCTTCTGTGAGCATTAAGTGAGTTAGCAGGTGTAGACAGCTGAGCACAGTAGTTGGCACACAATGAGCATGTAGAAAATCACAGGAATCGATAGGTATGTGGGTTGTACATACATTCCTGTGTCATTTGATGTCACAAAAGTGCTTAACTGATTTAGTATGCTGGAAGCGAACATACTGAGGTTTTATTTGTTTGATTTTTTAACGTATAAGCTACATATTTATTTCATTTTATGATACTAGTCAAGTGCACCTCAAAATACCATTGTTTCCTCCACTTATTATGGAGCCAGAAAGTCATCACACTGTACTTTCCATTGTTAGAGAATTGGAATTTTCCAGTTTGCAGAATTCCTTTGGGTGTGCTTTGGAAGAGAGAAAACTTTAGCTTCTTTAAACCAACATCTAATAAGACAGTTTGGAAGAACAAACTAAATCATCCCTGAAATCAGCCTTCGAATGCAATTGTGATCCAAGAGGGAATATGGAAATTGTTATCTATTGAGAGACGGCCATGTGTTAGAACACTATTAGGCATTCCCACCTGATATTTCATTTAAGTCATATAGCATCCCTGCCAGGAAATGTGGTTAAGTCCATTTTAATAAATGAGAATATTGTGGCTCAGAGGAGTTAAGTCCTAATCTTTAGCATTTCTATGGTCAGGCGCTAGAATTTAGAATCAGGTTTGTCTAATTTTAAAGTTCAATCTCTTTCCCGTAGTGCCAAGGTAGGGGGAAGAGGGGAGAATAAGAAAACGGGGTTAAGTGGAGTGGGAAGGCTCCTAAGGCAAACCTGGCATTTGCTTACCACAAGTTTGGGGATAAAAACAGACAGACAAATAGGAGAATATCCTTAGTCTGCTTGAGCTGCCACAACAAAATACCGTAGACCAGGTGGCTATTATTTGTTTACAGCAGAGCTTTATTTCCCCACAGTTCTGGAAGCTGGAAGTCTGAGTTCAGGGTGCCAGTGTAATTAGTTTCTGGTGAGACCTCTCTTCCTGGCTTACAGGTGGTTGCAATCTCTCTGTATTCTCATATGACCTGTGAGCAAAGAGGAGCAAGAGGAAGAGAGAGGGACAGTGAGAGAAAGGGAGTGGACATAGAGAGGGAGGAAACAAGGTCCCTGGTGTCTCTTCCTACAAAGGTGCAAATTGTATTGGATGAGGGCCCCGCCTTTGTGACCTTATTTGACCTTTATTACCTCCTTAGAGTCCTTATCTTCAAATACAGTCACATTGGGGCTCAAAGGCTTCAACATATGAGTTTTTTTTTGGAGGAGGGGGGGAAGGACACATTTCAGTCTATAGCAATACTTTTCTTTCTCTGAGTTAATGCATGCCTATGTCCCCATAATAAAACTCAATAACTTCTTTTGAATGAAATAATAAATGAATGAACAAAAGCGATTGGAGCTTCTTTCTTTCCAAGAGGCTATAAAAATTGATGCAAGGTATAATAGGATTGTAAAAAGAACTTTTAGCAGGTTAATTTTCTTTAAAAATCTCATGAGCGTTTCCATTAAATAACTTACTAGATATTTAGTTTTAATCTAGAGTAGGGTTTCTGAGCAGGGACACTATAGACATTGTGGGCCAGATAATTCTTTATTATGAGGGCTGTACAATGCCTTGTAGGCTGTTTAGCAGCATCCGTGGCTTTTATGCACTGGATGCTAGTAGCACCCCTCTACCCCAATCATTACAATAAAAAATGTCTCCAAATGTCCCCAGGCGGGTGTGGGGGTTAGTAAATTCATCCGAGAACCATGGATCCAGATTCTAGATTCTAGACCATAGGAATTACAGATCTTAGAAAGTCTTCCCAATTCCAAACTAGATAGTCTGCTTCAACCTCATTGGTATGCACAAACACTTGAGCCTTCCCTGATTTCCAAGCTACAGCCCCTTTAAGAAGGATACTTACCCTCTTACCTTGGTCTGTGCCTCATGTACACTCACACGGAGTTCCTACACCATTCCACCTCCCTTGACCACCTGCCCTCCTGCTGTTCCTCTCTTAAAAAGTCCTAGTCTTAGGAAACATACATTCTCTACTTCTGCTCCAATTAGGTAAAGGTCAGTTGACTAAGCAACAAATATGGCATCTTAGATAGACTTCTTCCTGGTTCTGTTACAAGTTCAGCTGAGTAATGATCTGCAGCTTGTTTCTCAACTTTCTAATGAAGTTTCACTCTCAGATCCCATCAGCAGGTTAAACCTCTTCTACACCTTTTACCTAAAGTGTCAAGACTGGACTGATTGCTCCTAATATCTGTTTCCTCTTTAGAGATCTTTGGTTTTTAACATGTGCTCTGAAGCAAAGTCCATTCTCCAACCCAAGGCACCTTTGCCCTTCTTTCACATTACCTTCTTCGCCTTATGGTCCCTGCTCCAAGTTTCCTTACCCTCACTTGCATCTTCGATCTCCCCCATTCTACTGATCTTTTCTTCTGTTCTTGAAAACTTGCTTAGTTTTCTCCACCTTAAATTAAAAAACAAAAATTCCTCTCCCTAGTCCACAGATTCTTAATCGGGAGAGATTTAACCCCTAGTGGACATTTGACAATGTTCGGAGATATTTTGGATGTTACAACTGAAAGGAAGGGTGCCACTGGTAGCTAGCAGGTAAGAACACTAGGGTGCTGCTGGGAGACATTCTAAAAAATTACAGGACATTTCCCTCTCACCCCCAACAAAGACTTGCTTCCTGATGTCAAAAGTTGCTGAGGCTGAGAGTGCTTAACCCTACAATTCTCTGGAGATATATGTCACTTCTGATCTTTTACTTTTTAACTTCTTAGAAGAATCATGCTGCTTTGCTTGCTTATGGCTCAGTAAGACTCATGAATTTCTTAATCCACTGTATCTAACTCTTTCCATTAGTCATCAAATCATCAAATCATGTGACTCTAGTCCAACCATTATTTTCCCAAGCCTCTCTGCAGTGAGTGATGTTTCCATCCCAACTGGTGGTTTAGGAAATGAGTCAAGGGATCCTGCATCCCAATGAGACTGAAGTAGGTTGGCTATTTGGAATTGAGAAGTCTTCTAAGATTTATATTCCTCTGTGGTCTAGAATCTTGACCAGCCGCTCTCAAGTGAATTTGCCACCCTCCATTTCAGCCTGGGGACGTTCGGCAAAATCTGGAGACAACTTTTATTGCCATGATTGGAGCAGAGGACAAAGGGTGGAGGGGGACACTACAAGCATCTGGCGGCTAGAGGCCAGGGATTGTGTTAAGTAACCTACAGTTTTCTTCCTTCCACTCATCCTTCAGACTCCTTCCTTGGCTCTGCTTTGTCTTTATCTTCCCCCAGTCTGACAGGTCTGTTTCCATTAATTCTGCATTCTCCTTTCTCCTCTTTTCTTTCTCTTATCCATCCTTATGGTTTGTGAACTTACCAAGAGCATTTTAATCATTCTAGACACCTGCAATACGTTGGAGGATGTCTCTGTAAATATTTGTTTGCTTTAATCAGTATTAAACTACAATTATGTCTATGTGCAAAACAGAACATATAAACAGCATTCAAGCCTCATGGCAAATCTTTGAGAAAAATTTTTCCGTATCATGTGTTAAATCTTCTGTGATGGTAAAACAGGCATGTGGAAAGTCATGATGAGTGGAGTCAGAACTTGAATTTAGCTGCTGACACTACCACTAAGGAGCTGGGTGACCTCACTAAATCCTGAATCAAGCTTGGGTATATTTCTTTATCTGTAAAATAAAGGGCACAAGAGCAGGTGAGCATTAAGATTCTCTCCAACTTCAAATTTCTATGATCCTAAATAGAAAACTCATAAAATTCATTCTGGTAAAGCCATTTTTTAGTTCAGCAGGTATTTAAGGAGAAAGACATTCTTAAGTTGACCTAATCAATTATTAAGCCTCTACATTTTATGGGTCAAATATGGTGTTCATATGTATGTATATATATTTATAAGAAACATATGTATATATATATGCATGTGATTATGAGTATGTGTGTGTATTTTTAACTTTCCATTATGTAAAATTTGGTAAAACCAAGTTCTATTCCTAGATCAAATGTTCCAGTGGAGTTCTAAGTGAGTTAAAAGAAGTTAATCATGAAAACACAAATCAGCCTCAACAGTTGTGTAATAGATAATGACAATGTAATAAGAGGAAATTTAAGAAACAATCAGAAATTATGTGGTTTTCTCTCCAACAAAGCTCACGTTAAATTAACCAGTAAGCCTTGAAATCATACATACCTGATGATTATTTTATGTTATCTTGTGTTTTAAAAAATGGTTCCAAAAGACTAGATTTATTCTGCTGCAGAATCCCACACTGTTGCAATGCTGTCTTCAATTCAGCCACTTCATATTGAAATTTCACACACAATAATTGGCTGACCTTCACAGCTATGGCAGAAACTAATTAAAGCTGTAAGGCTGTGCTAGCAATGCTTTTGTGTGAAATGTGAAGTATGGTGATAATGAAATATGGGGTGCAGATGTTATTGTCTTAGGTAGACTGTGCCCTTGGTTCACACTAATGAAGAACAGCAATTATTAAAAAGTACTTTTTACCCATTAATTCTTTTGTGTTGTGATAGTAGAAATAAAAACACAGTGGCATCTCCTTACCAGCTTCTTTCCCAATGTAATTTTTATGGAATTTGCCAGCTGACTTCTATGTCATTAGACATCCTGTTTCCTTTTTCTTTTCCTACCAATCCTTAGACCGTTGGGAGCCCCCAGCAAGGACCTGGCTGGGTTCAGAAAGCAAAGGGTAAAGGGCAAGTTAAAAATGGTCACCCATAAAGATTTTTAGACAGCTGGAGGATTAAATAAATGAAGCTTTTTGGAAATAACTTTACATGCCAAGCCGAGATGTAAGTGGAAATATGGGGTCCTCCACGCTGTTGGTGTATGATAGACAAAGGTCACTGCTGCTGTTGAGGGGCATATGGAGAAATAAAGCAGGCATGAGCTCTGGTTCTTGGTTGTTAGGAGGTTGAGTTTCTATTAATAGGTCAGTGTGACTTACAGGACTTCCACTGGTTCACATATAACAAGTCACAGATTTGCAACTATTGCAGCAAAACACCAGACTAAAGAGAAGGCGCATTGTATAGGTAATTCTTAGCTTTTCATGGGCTAATGATCTAGGCTGCTTCTCTATCTCTCTCCTCATTGATGTTAGATCACTCAGTTCTCATTAATAGGGTAGAGAGGGGAGGGACATGAGTTCAACTGAAATGGGTCAATTTTCCTATTTGGGCAAGGAGATTGGAATTATTTGCCAAAATAAAATTTTGCAATTACTTGTGTGATGTTCTTCATTGTGTAAGTTCCATACTATTCATGTCTTCCTGCTTTTGCATCTTAAGGCATAATCTAGGAGGTTCTGGGTACTAAGACACAGCAAGGATGGGCAGGAAGTGGCAAAAGAACCTGTAGAGGGTGTTGAGCATCACTGGATCATTTTAGCTCCACTTGGGCAGGAGACATAGGTTAGTGTTTGGGAGGAAGAGGCTTAATGGCCATGGAAATACTATAGTAGGGAAAGATGTACTGTAGGGTTTGGAGGAGATATCTTCATAACACACTGGGTTCCATTTTCTTGACAGCTGTGCTACTTCTCAATATAGTTAGTCCTTAGGTAATAGAATATTTAGTGAAATTATACCTGAATTTGAGGAGTAATTAATATATCTAATGATGGAGAAAATGACTGTTGAGACTATGTATCTCTTCTTTTTAGAGAAAAGGTAAAGATTTCTATACTTGGCTAAAGGATGGCTATATATTGTTACGTGGAAACATAGAATTTATTTGTTGCCGTAAAGAAGTTTGGTCTACCCTAAAGGAATAAACTGTGCCAGCTATTAGACTATTGCCTCTCAGCTCCAAATCTACCCTTCATTGCCCTGCTTTTAATCATGGATTATTTTCCTCTTAACAGCTTGTAAAATGTTAAAATTTTTAGTAGAGGGCACTTCAGGGACACTAGAAGAGGCCAAGGCTTTTCTTCCCAGTCCCAGTATGTTCTCTGCTTGCTTCCACAGTATAAGCTGGTGAGGAACTCACAGGGCATCCATGAGTGGTGTTCAGAGCAAGCAGGTTTCATCATTAGCCCCTTGTATGGCCTCCCAACATCCCTCAGGGCAGCTTTGCAGAGTTCTACTGGTGCAGCAAACTTCTCCACCATGCAGTGGGCCACAATCATGTACTCTCCATGGGGGACTGGGCCTCTCCCTTCTTGAAGGAGAAAGGGCTTCATTGGGTCCCCTGCCTCAGCCCCAGAGGTAGTGGCTTCTCCCTATTTCTGCTATTTTTGTAGTCTTACCTCCTAGTAGATAAGAGTTACCTACACCTAGTAGAAAATCCCCCCTTTTTGTTAATACTCTTTTTTTATTAAACTTTCCTTATTCAAATTATGGTGTGGTTTCTTGTCTCCTGATTGTAGCCTGACTGACTCCTCCCATCTTTAGTTCAATAATTTATAAAAGAAGTAAATGAAGTCCTTCATTATTATAACTGAGTTAAATATGAAATAGGTGCTGGGCAAGGAGGTATTGGAAATAGTACATGGAGTAGAGTACAGAAGATTATAATCAAAACAATTGTCCGTTTTCAGAAGAAATACCCATGAATTACAAAAGAGTACAGACCCATGCAATGTTCAGTATAAAGAACAAATCAAGAAAGTACCAAAATTCTCAACCTTACCCCATACCAAATGAAATGGAGATCAGAAAATGCAGAAAGGTGATGATACAGGCGCACTGTCTCATGTCAAAATTCCTCTTAGAGAATAGAAAGACCTGTAACGTTAAGTTCTTTGGGCCAAACTTTGAATTGGAGTGGCCCTGGCTTGCAGTGGAGATGGTCTCAATCTTGGAACTGGTTTCACTCCTACCACAATTCTTGCAGAGTGCATCTCCCATGCATTTATTTGAGGCAAACTCCAGAGCATCACTAAATCGGATAGAACACTGTTCTCTCTTCACAGCATAATCATCATTTTCCTCAGCCAATGTACCATTACACACAATATGATCAGTAAGAGTGATACCATTAAATAGAGCAATAAGGAGACCTGGCTGGGCTCTAATGGGAGCCTGCCCTCCCCCAAGAAGAGAAATTGCCTCCCAGGATATCAAACCATGTTTCTCCTCAGGCTGCTTGGCACATGGACTTATGGGCACCAGGAGCAGAGTGTGACGGTAGAGGTCGCCCATGGGAATGGCGTCTGGGGACAGTGATTCAGGCACAAAAGGAGAGGGTAATAACTTGTTCAGTGAGAAATAAATGAGATACGGTGCTCCTAGCCAGGTGTCTTGTCTAATACTAATACGCTGGGAGTGCCCTTTTGGCTTAGAAAAAAATAATGTCAAACTTTGTTTTGAGCCAGAGCCCTGGGGACAGCTAAACCAGGGTTACTGCAAAGAACTGCTTTTTAACCAGAGGCTGAGCAAAATGCAGCTAATAAAACATCAGATGGTCTTGATGGTTGGTGGTTTCTTTTAGACCAGACTGGCTCCTAAGTGGTGGGTCTTTGGCATCTGCCTATTTAACTGTGAGGCCCCATGTGTGCTGGAAATTTATTTGCTGCCCCTTGAAGCACATGTTGCTTTAAGTTGGAAATTGAGAATGACAGTGACTGTGAATTTGGTTCATGTGAGTGTCTCTAGCCCAAGGAGGGGACTATTTGTTATCTCATTCTCAGGATAATATATGGTCCATGTAGACTCACATGAAAATAACACGCATATATATCAAAGACCTGAACAATTATTTTGTAGTTACACGTATCACATCTTCATACCAAATTGATTAGGTTTCTTCAGGCATGTTCATTGAAATATGGGTCAAAGGTAACCTCTTTAATCATTCAGCTGAACCACAGTGCATTAATATTTATTAACACATTTATGGAGATATGTCAGGCCAAATATAGTTACCATGCAAAAATAAACAAAAAATAGTCAAAATCTACATGTAAGCTACATATATCCTCTAGTGTTTTCAAGGAGGGGGGGGTGTAGGGAAGATGCCAAACATGAAATGTACACATTGTTTGTAAGAAATGTCTTGATTTTAAATGTCCTGAAGTGTTAAAATGTAAGAGAAAAAAAGAAAGAAAAAACATATGCCCCAAAATTGATTATTTTAAAGCCAAAGAAAATGTAAATTATTGTATTGGGGGGTTCTTCCTATGCCTTGACATTGTAACATTCAGAAGGCCAGGGTATTTTGGGGTATAAAATGATGTAATTCATGAAATTCAAGAAAATCTCTATTAATTCAAAACCAATAAAATACTCAGTTTTAAAAATAAGAAAAAATAGAAGAGTGTTTACATGTCAAAAGGAGATCTTATGTTGACTCCATACATCTTCATTGGAGGTGAAAATTTCTCTTAGGAAAAACTGAATGGTAAGAAGAAAGACCTCCAAGGCATAGAAGTTCTATCCAATGACCCAGAGAAGACAGCCTTAAGGATAGATAGCCCAATACACTTAAGCTTGAGTTCTAGTCAGAGGTGAACAAAACAAAATAAATTCAGAAGGATCTGTTCTTTGGTAATCTATGGAAATACAGCTTAGGCAAGCGGGTGTCATAGGAGGACTAGAAGCACATTCAAGTGCAAATACCAGGGCTGAGCAATAGCGGACTGACCTGCATCTCAAATAAAGCCCATGCGGAGGCCCCCAAGCATCATTGGTGTCTCAGGCAGCAACAGAGACCAGGCACATTTGGAGGGCACCAGTGGCATCATCTTGTGTCACTGAGGCCTTTGATGGGCACTAATCGTGGAGCCTCAGCAGCTGAAGGAGACATTTTCAGGAAGAATCAAAACAGGAGAGGAGAAAGCGCTGGATGCCAGATGGTCAGCAGGAGCTCATAAGAGACACCGTCATGAATCTTCCCAAAGTTGTGTATGTGGCAGGGAGACAGTAGATGAAAAATGTGACTTTAACATCAGTCTGGATTTCTGTCACTTCTGGGTGGGGACAGAGCCCACAACCTCATTTTGCTATGTTTTTTAACTGCATTTGAACAGATTGACCTACCAAGGAAAACCCAGGTTATACTTGTAAGAGTTTAAGAAAGACATATTGCACATTTTAAATGAACTTTCATTTTAATAGCTCACATGAAATAATTCCATGTAATCAGTGCTCTATATTTTAAAGAAAGCATACAGAATATAATAAATTATTAGACTGTTAAATATATATTTAATCATGAGTCTTATAGTACTATATTATTTTTCTATTGTCTGTTCCTATTGTTAATCAAGCAAATTAAGTTAGTAAAGTAATTCCAAATAGAATATGATAATTTATTATACATGCCAGTGTTAAAAATTATAGAATCAAGCTCTCTGTAATAACTATATTTGCCAAATTCAAACATCTAGATGTTTATTCCTTTTGATTGATTTTAGAGAAGAAGGGAGAGGGAGAGATAGAAACATCAATGATGAGAGAAAACATTGATCGGCTGCCTCCTGCACGCCCCATACTAGGGATCCAGCTGGCAACCCAGGCATGTGCCCTGACCAGGAATTGAACTGTGACCTCCTGGCTCATAGGTCAACACTTAACCACTAAGCCATGCCAGCCAGGCTAGATGTTTATTTCTTGAAGATTATCCAAATAAAATCTTCACTGCTAAATAAAATATTAAATAGCTATTTTTGTTATGACTCAAAATATATTACAAGTAGAGGCCGGTGCATGGCTTTGTGCACCAGTGGGGTCCCTCAGCCTGGCCTGAGGGGATCGGGCAGAAACTGGCACTCTGACATCCCTTGAGGGGTCCCAGATTGTGGGAGGGTGGTTCTTGGGTGGCACACCCCAGAATCAGGCTCTCTCCTCTCTGGTTCCAGGTGCGTCACAGGAGAACCGCAGCTGCCAAGTCACTGCAGCTCAGTAGCTCCTGCATTGAGCATCTGCCCCCTGGTGATCAGTGTGCATCATAGCTACTGGTTGGCCAGTCGGCTGGTCACTTAGACTTTTATAAAACAATTGAACAGTTTCTTTTCAAAAAGTATGTACATGCACACACATGTTCACACAATTGTGTGGGTTTTTTTTTTCCTTAAATGAAATACAGCATGAATAAGTCATATCTTCATAGATTATAAGATGCATGCTGTGTCTCGGGCTGCTTTTCCTCTCCCTTTCTCTGTGTCATTTCTGGTCATTTAAAACCCAGTTAGCCATACAAATCAAAGATACACAAACAAGTAAAAGTGTTTATTTAATACATGCTGCTTTTTATTTAGCGTCTTAAATGGTATATAAAGAAAGACACATGCTAAAATCTCAATAGGGACAGACAGTCATACGCTCCCAGCTGGTTCATGAGAGCTGGGTTGACCTTGCCTTACCTTTCTTTCTATTCTTGAAAATGCTGACACCTGTTTGTTACATGGAACATCAGGTCAATGCAAGTTGCCGTGACAGACAAGAAAGAAAAAAGCCATGTTTATTTTTTCTTATTTTTTTTAAGGGCTAATGTGTTAGTCCATAATTACTGTGTGAAAATTTAGGTCCATAAATGAATCAGTAAAGATGAAAATGATATGTGTATTGCTGTCACTTTGAAAAAAAATATTTGTGTCCCCTAATGGGTAAGGGAAATACACACAAATATTATGTGTATTTGTAGGTAGATAAACACAATGAGACAAAACCTCTAATTTTACGTAAACCCCAAAGATGCAAGAAGTTGTATTTATTAAACCTACAGTGAAGTTAGAAGGTAACATAAAATTACTATTCAAAACTGGAATGCTTTTATGATGGACAGAAATACATCTGGAGGTTTATTTATTTATTTAAATGTGTTTTTATTGATTTCAGAGAGGAAGGGAATAGAAACATCAATGACGAGAGAGAATAATTGATGGGCTGCCTCCTGCATGCCTCCTATTGGGGATCAAGCTTGCAATCGGGCATGTGTCCTTGACTAGAATCAAACCCAGGACCCTTCAGTCTGCAGGCTGAAGTGAAACAGCTAGGACGTGTGGAGGCATTTTTATAAAAAGTATTTGGATTATAGCAACACAGGGTCATAAAGACCATTTTAATTCTAACTCTCAAATTCTGTTATCTCTGTTCTTTATTTTTTCTTTTTAAAATTAGAATGCCAGTCCACTCACCTTCCACTTCCACAGAGAATCATCTATACATTTTGATGTTGCCCAGGAGGCATCTGAACAAGGGCTTGATGATTTAAGAAATGAAAAAGTTTCTTCTTTCCTGTAAATTAGAAAATAGAAGTCATGTCTTTCAAAATATTCCGGTTTATTAAATAACTAAACACACACTTTGTTTCTACCCAGTATCCCCACTCAGACTTGGCTTGTTGTGATTTTGTGTGCGAGGGATATTTCAACTTGAGGTCAATGAGGATTTTCACTGGCTTGACGGCATTGAATCTGAAGGTTGGATTAGATTGAGTAATTCCACAGAGAAATAAGCACAACGCAATCTATGCTTAGAAATGTCCTCATTAAAATAGGACTTCAGAAGCTTGCAAATGTTGCCAAATTTAATTTAATCCTGAAAAATTTAACAGGGTTGCCAAAACTTAGGGTTGGCACAGTTATAGCGAAAAATCCCAGAAAACAAAAATGTCAAGGCTGTTGTTTTGCAGAAGTGTTTTTCCCCCCCAAAACATCACAGTCAGTCTTCCTATGAGTTTTGCATATCTCACTATAAACGCATGGATGTCTGGACCCAAGCACTTACCCACATGAAGAAGGCTTTTGAGTGATGTGACCGTGTTCATACGGCGAACATGTTCCAGACTGGCTGATTACCTCCATTAGATTAACTAGTTCAAACACTTAATGGCTGAAATTCACAGACTCTTTTTCTTCAAGCACAGTGACAGTCTGCAAGTCAAATAACAGTATCTTCAGAAAGCTCTATTGTAAAGCTGAATTTGGGTAATTGACACCCATAACATAACAGCATTAAATCACCCTTATTTTTATAGTGGATAAGCTAGTCTGCTTGTAAATATGTTCAAGGATAGCATGTAGGTGGCAGAAGAATTATGCTACAACTTTAACAGCTAATAAATCTTTATTTAAGCAGGGGACCTCTAAAATTTAATTAGGCATATGAAAGCAGAGATCATTCTGAGGGTAAAAATATGCCAATTCTCACAAGAAGAGACATCTGCATTGTAGAAAAACTTCAAGTTAAAATGTGCTCTTCTGTTACTCTGTCAATAGAAAGGCTTTCTGGTAGAAGAGCAAATATCTACCTTGAAAAAAAAATGACAGGCAGATGGGAGGCATTCCTGGCACACCCCAGAGGAGGGAAAGAAAGACTCATTTGTGAACTTTGTTTGCATTATTTAGCTAATTCAGGGAGACGCCTCTCCTTTTTTTCCCCCTCTCTTCCTCTTTCCTGGGTCATGTAGGGGTAGTCAGGGATCTATGGGAGATTCAGGAGGACCCATGATGCAAATTGAAGGTTACCTTGTAATTCGAGACTTCAGGGCAGTGCTTTCTGCTCCCAACCTACAAAGGTTTCCTTCTCTTCTCATATCACAAAGTATGACTACATTATGGTGATACCCCCCTCCCCACATTTATAATGTGTATTTATAATGTCTATTGTCCCTCAAGTCCTTTGTAGACGACAGGTGCCACAGTGCCTAACATTGATTGCTCCTTGTAAAAAGTACAGAGACCACTGGGGCTGGTTACATTCTAATTCCAGATTTTCTAACTTGAGTTGGTATCTTCTTGTTTTTTATTTTTCTTCTTGAGAGAAGGGCTTCAGTCGATACAGCATGAAATGATGACCTTGGGAAAGAGAGCAACGTGCTTTAAACATCACTGTATTCTTTTAGTGAATTTTCTCCTTGAGGTGTAGAGTTCGGTAGGCATTGTGGAGGAAACTAAGTCACAGCCTCTGTTCTCACTGAACTTGATCTAGTTCGGGAGATGAGACATAAGTACTTGAGGCATGCAGTGACATTTCAGCTGTAGAAGGTACAGCCCAAGGCAATGTATACATGTGGGCCACAGGACGAGGATAAATAACTCCAGTTGTCTTCTGTGGACCAATCCCAGGCCTTGAGCCAGCAAAGCTGCTTTTGTTGTCTGCTTGCTTTTCATTTCCCAGGAGTCCTTCATCTAAGAACTGGATAATACACTTTAACTTGTGCTAAGAGATGCACAAAAGAAGCCAAATGAGCCTCGTGAAAATAAAACGGGTTTCTGATGGGATGCTGTAAGTGTTGTTTGCTACCACTTCGTATTTCCGGAGGGTGTTCTGCTGCTGGCATGGCATGGCCTCCCCGCCACTTGTTTTATGCTAAGAAGGTAACATTGGTGACTCACTTCAAATGCCAACAAGCATCAGAAATAATGAATTCAGAATCAAGCTCTTATTAGTTTTTTTCATCTGATCAAATGCCATTTAGGCTTTTTTGTGCACTTTTCTTTATGCTACTTTAAAAGTCTTCCTGGTTTTGTTTCTTAAAAATAAGTTGACTCTCCCTTTTGTGAAAGGCTTCAGATCTAGCCTTGAATGCGATTTAATGAAAACAGAAGGAGCTATGATGTAAGGAGACATACAATTATTTTCCCTTTCCAAGATTTCAGACATGGGTAATCCTACCCTAGGTGCCCACAGTAAGAGCTCAGTAGCTGGGAATCAGGTAATGGACTTGGCCCTGCTGCTGTGAGCTGGCTGGGTGGACTTGAGCAAATTTCTTGCATCTCAGCTCTATAACCGTGATATTTGAGGCTTGGACCAGATGCCCTCTGAGCTTCCTTTTAGCTCTAAAATTCTACATGCCAGCCAAACTCCATCCAAAGGCTACTGCATAATCCTCCTTTATATAATAACTAGGGGCCCAGTGCAAAAAAATTTGTGTACTCGGGGGTGGGGGGGGTCTCTCAGCCTGGCCTGTGCCTGCTCACAATCTGGGACCCCTTGGGGGATGTCCACCTGCTGGCGTGCCTGGCCAGCCTGGGTGAGGGGATGATGGCTGTTTGCAGGCTGGCCAAGCCCCACAGTGGGGACCCTCACCCCATGGGGGTGTGGCCAGCCTGGGTGAGGGGCTGAGGGCCATTTTCAGGCTTCCCACAGCTCCCATTGACCCAACGTCCCAGTGAGGCTGGCTGGAATCAGGTTTTTGGGGTTTATTTATCTTCTATAATTGAAACTTTGTTGCCTTGAGCAGAGGCCCGGCAGGCCTAGGCAGGTGCAATGGAAGCCTCCTGTTTGCTCTAGCTCTGTGGCTGCTGGCTGCCATCTGGCTGGGTTAATTTGCATATAGCCACTCTGATTGGCTAGTGGGCGTGGCTCAGGTGTCTTGGAGTGATGGTTAATTTGCATATTGCTCTTTTATTAGATTAGATAGACAAACATTCAAATTAGCCCTCACTCTGCTATGCTAAGCCATGCCCACTGGCCATGCCCACCAGCCAATCCAGAGTGATATGCACATTAACCCAACAAAGATGGCAGAGGCCAGAGCCGGGATACTTGCATTGCAGCCACAGCTACCATGCAAGCATTCTGGCTCTGGCTCCTCCAGGCCTACTGGAGACTCAGAAGGCAGGGGAGACATAAAAGACCAGCTCCAGTGCCTGAGGCTGGCTCCTGCTGGGAGTTGAAGAAGCTTCCTGTCCCTGATTGCAGGCCACCTGCGGAGAAGCCACCTGTTGGTTATTGCAAACGCAGGGGAGAAGCCGCCTGCCAGACAGGCGGCTTCTCCCCCATGGCCTACAATCAGGGACAGGCAGCTTCTCCCTGGTGCCTGTGATCACAGACAGGATCGGGCCTAAGCCAGAAGGTGGACATCCTCCCCCCCCCCCCAGGGGTCCCAGACTTCGAGAGGGCACAAGCTGGGCTGAGGGAGCCCTCCGCCCCCCATTGCACAAATTTTTGTGCACTGGGCCTCTAGTAGTTAATATAAACTTGAGTCTTGTTTCCATTAATGTGAGAAACTGAAAATTTTGTTATAATAAAAATAGTTTTGATCTTCCCAGAAATTACATCAGGCTGGAGTCTGCAGTCTCCAAGACCCAGCAATAAGCTTTTAGCCTATTGGGAAATGACAGAGATTTATTGGGAACATTTGGGGGTTTCTGAATCATTGCATGAAGCAGAGAAATACTGTGATGCAGAAAGTTTCTCTTCAGTGTATTCCTTGACCAGGAGAGTTTCATGATTTTGTTGTCAGTAACAACTACCTTGTCAGTTCAAAGGCTTGTGGAGTAGTCTTTACATTCCACATCTGTCCATTCTGATTCACAGCACCTACTTCAGAGTGTTGTTCTGCGGATTGACAATATAGTGGAAATCACCTCGTGTATTACTTGTATAGTAACAAATCAGGCCAAACCTCAGTGACCTTATACAACCACCACAATATTGTTCATGATCTGATGGGTCAGGAATTGGGCAGGAGTCACAGGGGTCTGTTCATCTCTGCTTTGTGTGGTGTTGGCTAGAGCTAGTGGCTCAGTCCTCATCCACGTGCCCTCCCTCTCCCTTCACGCGATTTTCATCCTCCAAGGTCTTTCTCTCCTCATGTGGCCTCTCTGTCTAGGGGGAGAGGCGGGACTACTGAACATCAAGGTGGAATTCCAAGAGTGAAAGAAGGTAAAGGTGAAGGAAGTCCCCAAATGCCATTTCTGCTGCATTCTATTGGTCAAAAGAAAGTCACCAGCCTAATCCAGATTCAAGGGATGGGGAAACAGACTCCCCCTCTGGATGGCAGGAACAGCAAAGTCACTTTGCATGGGCATAGACCCAGAGAGGCTGGATTCGTCGGGGGCCATTTTAAACCATGAACTATGTCGCTCATGAAGCCTGGCACACAGTAGGCACTTGATAAATGTGTAACTTCTTACATGTTGCAAATTTCACCAACGTTGAACCTTACTAGATAAGGCAACACATATTACCTTTGTGAACTGAAGGAAGGAAAGAGAATGGTTGTGTCAATTGCCCAAAGTCAATGAGTGATCATATTAGAACTTAAGCAGAGTTTTCTTTTGAATTGAAGTTCTCTATTCATTCTACCATAAATTACTGCTGATAGATTGGAAAGAAAATTAAATATGGAAAGTGATCAGTGAAAATGTCATGGCTGGGAAGACATACATAGCTTTGTTATTTTAGAAAACTGCACTTCTTTGTTTATGAGCCAAATGTTTGAAAACAACAAAAGAATGATATTTTCTTGACTATATTTCTTAGCTGTCTTTCTGCAAATTTTAATTACATCTGGAGTGATTTTACAACTGAGCTTTAGACATATATTTATATTTTCTTGGAAATATATTTACACTTTCACGTAGTTTCAGCTTCAACTAGGAAGGCTATAGAGAAAACAAGTAAAGCTATTGGAGTTGAGTCAGGCATGATCAGAAATCTATGCCGATCATGGTCTCCTGAATTCAATCTCTGTTCATTCTTTTCCTCCTTCAAGTTTGGAATGAAAACTATGACTACTTTCAGCAAGAATGCAGAATGAAGAACAAGGAAAAAAATATTGGTATTAAAAATATATATAGAGTACTCATTATAGTACAAGCCATTATATCATGTTTATATAATACTTAACAGCAATATGTGAAACTCTCTAAGTAAAAGTGTCACACAAAGATTTTTATTCTTTGCATTATAGCTGTTATTATTGTCATTATTTTGATTGAGTCCCTTGTTGAACTCTGAATTCTACTTGAACCTGAAACAGTAATCAAAACTGTGGGCTATTTGATAATCCCCATGAATATGACTGAAAAGTTTTCATGAAAGCCCTACAGACTGAACCCATTGAATTTAGAATAGTTCTCATTCCAGTAGAAAGAAGCAGATGTTCCAAACCAAACACACTCAGTTTAATATACTTTTACACTGGCTTTAATGGACAGATGTTTTGACTATGACATGGCAAGAACAGGATTCGAAATGGTGGATTGAAAAGATTTTGTCCATAAAAGTAATTGCTCTTACATTACAAAGTACAGGATTTACATGTGGAAAATGTCAGCCTGTTGCAGCATCTCATGATAGATCATGTTACCACAAGCCATGGAGTTCACTAGCAATGACCAACTTACTTCTGAGGTGCCCTTTTAATAGGCATCACATACAGAATGGCAGGGAGGGGGGAGCTTCAAATTTAGAGTCGTTCTAGTTACGTAGTTGATCCTTGATTATACACTTGCGGGATTATTGTGACTTTTTCCCCCCATCAGAATTTGGCTTCTGTCTTTATTATTTTATGAGCTAGAAATAATTCTCACATGCCAGTCTCTATTTGAAGAGTTTTACAAATATAAATAACCTATTTTATCCTCATAAGATCAGGTGAGAAAAATGGTGCACAGAAATGCACTATAACTTGCTGAAGGTCACACTACTAGTAAAGGACAAAGACAGACTATCTCAGTCTAGCTTTAGAGTCCATGCTCTTAACTCACACTCTGCTCTCATTCCATTATTTAATAAGCGGTGGGATCTATGCTGCATTATTTGGGTGGTTCAGGAATTCAAGTGAGACTGACTTAGGTAAATGATTCTATTGCCCCAGGACTTCAAATGCTACTTCCTAACTTATCTAAAAGTTAGTTCACCAGCAACTTTATCCCCAAATTTGGAAATCAAAAGGGTCTTCCAACCCATGAAATAGTCACAAAGCCCTTACACTGATTCCATGCACTTTACCCCCAGGGCTCTCCTTCCTAATGCTTATTTTGACATTTAAAGGAGGAGAGGGAAAGGGACAGAAAATTAAGAAAATAGAAGAATTTAAACCTCATACTTCTACCCAGCACAATACAAATTTTCATGACGGTGGCTCTGAATTATAAGTAGAAGGTTACTAATGTACATGACTACCCTCATTTAGAAGGCAAGAATATAGACAAGAAATATTAAAAGGTATTTCTTCAAAATGTTTAGATTTTTAGACTTTGCTATATAGGCAAGATCTAAATTTCTATAATGAGTGATCATAATTTTGGAATGCCCTGTTTCCAGCAACCCCAGATAACTAAGTAAAAGATGCATCATTGCGGAAAGAGTTGGAGATACTCTCCCACTAGCTTGCTGATAAATGAGCTGGGCAGGTCATTCATCCTCTTTGTGCCTTTGACTGCTTACAGGCCTCCCTCAAAGACTTATTGTAAGGACTAAATGAAATAACGTATGTGAAAGTGCCTTGTATGTAGTGTGCTCTCCATAAATATTTGTTAAAAAAGAACAGTAGCATTACATTCCAGTGTCAAAGAGAAATGATTTTTGAATTATGACTTGGATATTGTTTGTGCAATAATACATATGTAGAAATGTGCATAAAGAAAAGGAAGTTATGGTCTTGGGATTCTTCAATAATTGTACTACCTTCCTTTTGATTTATCCACCTTTTTTTGTCTTTCACCTACTATGCGGGACAGAGAGTGGACCTTCCTTCACAAGTATACTTGAGACAAGATAATGACTGAAAAGGAATCAGGCAGATCATCAGCCTCCTCCATGCCCTATTATGACAATCAATAGCAATAACTAAGTGTATTTTGTTATCCCAAACAATTTCAACAGAAGGTAGGGAGGATTCCGACTATCAATATAACCTAAGTTTATTGTTTAATATAAAAATGTATATATCTTCTTCAACCAAAATGTTAAGATACTTTCTCTGGGGTGGAGGTAAGAACATAAATATTTTTTAACACCTTCTCAGGAGATTCTGATACTCATTCTCTTGAACTTCCCCAACCATGACAGCTACTAGTCTAGTATATTAATTACACCTGTCCACAATTTGAC
Organism: Murina feae; assembly: GCA_004026665.1. Taxonomy (NCBI): domain Eukaryota; kingdom Metazoa; phylum Chordata; class Mammalia; order Chiroptera; family Vespertilionidae; genus Murina; species Murina feae. Next base: position 15,369 of record PVJC01008161.1, on the reverse strand, counting down.
TTCCCCAGTTGACCAGCAAATTTGCAGGACCCCAGGGAGCTGTGGCTGATCACTGGCTAAGCCTTTTTGACATGGCTGACACCCTCAACATCGCCCCCATGGACTGTGGCATGTGTCTTTTACACTAGACCTATCACAGCACTTTTGTAATCTGCCCGGCCTTTTGTCAATCTTCAGACCTAAGCAAGAAGGCCTCCATCTTTGCCCTGTTCAGCCACGCCTCTCCCTACAGGGTGATGAGTCCTTGAGATGATTGGACCTGCCTGTCAAGCAGGCACCTTTCCCTTTAGCCCTCCTAAATTTAAAGTGCTTATGACATACCAGAGGCTCTTCTTCAATGAGATTCTAATTCAGTATTTCTGAAGCATGTCTGGGATTCCACATTTCTAAAAATCCCCCAGTGCTGTGAGTAGCAAGGATCTACATTAAGTTCTACGTACTCAGGCTCCTGGAATTCCCAGAGCTAATGACACCAAGCCTGCCTGGCCCTTTCCTTGCAAAAAAAACCCAAAGTTTTGCCATTCTAAAGCGGCCTTTTGGGATATTGATTTTAACCTGTTTATTGAGAAATAAGACTCAGAGGAAGCCTTTGACCCTCCTCCTCTCCTGCCTAAGAGATTCAGACAGAGAAACCTCCTTCAGGAAGATTTTAGGATGTTCCCTTAGTCTAATTTGAATTAAGTACGGTAAACAGAGAGCTCCAGACAGCAGCCTGTTAGCTAGGTACCCTTGTGTCCCCTTGTTCCTGAGTTGCTTAGAGAATTTGCCCTGCCACTTGTGTTCTGCTCTTCCTCAGTTACCTGTGAATTCTCCGGGCTCACTTCTGAAATCTAATACCCTGTTCACCACCTCTTCTCCTTTGTCAAAAGTGTCTGATGTACCCAATGTTGCCTCACTTTCTTTGGAATTTTCATGCTTATGTGAATTCCCCATGCACATGTATTAAAACTTGATTTTGGGGGAAAATATTAATTGATTTTTTAGGCTCCACACTTGGGTCTTTCCTCTAAAGATGCTCTGTGACACTCTGAGGCCTGAGGGGTGGAAAAAGGGGTGATTAAAGAGGGGCTCTGTGCACACAGCTTGACATTGAGGCCCTTGAGCTGCAGGACAGAGACAGAGATTAATCAAGAAGTGAGACCACAGGATGGATTCTGGTGTTGGGATCAGGGCCATGAGCTAACTCTCCCCACATGACCACATTCTAACACAGAATTACAAATAGTCCAAGAATTCTAAATTCAACATTGGCCTTCCAGGTGGTTAGTTCATGTAGGAAGATAAAACACATTTTACTTTAAGAGTTTGTCAGCTTGGTTATATTTTTAAAAATAAAGGCATACAGCCCTAGCTGGTTTGGCTCAGTGGATAGAGCGTCAGCCTGCAGACTGAAGGATCCCGGGTTCGATTCCGGTCAAGGGCAAGTACCTTGGTTGTGGGCATATCTCCAGTAGGGGGTGTGCAGGAGGCAGCTGATCGATGTTTCTCTCTCATTGATGTTTCTAATTCTCTATCCCTCTCCTTTCCTCTCTATAAAAAATCAATAAACTATATTTAAAAAAAATAATAAAGGCATACAATTTGTGGGCCTCCATTAGGTCTTATGGCAGGTGCCTAAATTGTTAGAGGGAGGCATCTGAATTTGTAACTACCCTTCCCCTCATCTAGATCATTCTGAGCATAAAGTCCAAATGACAAAAGGATCAAGGAACTTTTTTTTTTTTTTTTACTTTTTACTTGCCGACTCTTTTGCAGCTGCATGCATTTCTTTCCAATGTTATTTGAATCTCTTTCACTGGCCACATGTGTGTTTTTCATATGCAGCTTTGGGGTTCTTAAGAACTTTACTATGTATATTGGACTCTGCACTACTGAATTCTCTGGGGGTGTGAAGCAGTCTCAGATTCTTTTGGTTAACAATGCTTGCAAATGTGACTCTGGAGTAGGACAATGAAAGCCACCCAATTGAAAAGAGAAGGCTGACTTGCAATGATCTGGATTTTTTTTTAAACCTATTCTCTTATGTTATTACAGTATAGTTTTACAAGTCCTGGCTTAGCAGTCACATCTCAGTCCTACCACTTATAAGCTTTCTGATTCTAACTTTTCCCGGCTTTAATTTTTTCACCTCTAAAATAGAGGTGGATTATCATCTCCTCTAACAGTAAGGGTTAGTAAGAAGATTAAAGAAGATAATACACATGATATTATTTAGGGTGGTGTCTGATACAGAATGATCACTCAGACACTTTTCTATTTAATTCATTCAGGTTTTGAAAATTAAAATTAAAAAATTTAAATTTATATTATTGAAAGTATTACATATGTCCCCCCCTTTCCCCCACTGACGTCTTCTAGCCCACCCCACCCCTTGCCCCAGGCCTCCACTACCCATTCAGGTTTTTAACGAGATATAGTGATATACAAAAAGTTGTATATATGTAATGTATCCATTTCAATGAATCGAACATATGCACATACCTGTGATATCATCACCAAAATCAAGGTAATAGTTCATTCAGGTTTTATCTTCATATTGAAGCTGCATAAATGTTTTCTGGACCCATTGATTTCTCCCTTCTTTGAAGCCCTTCATCTTGGGCAATCGTTATCTTACTTATGCTCGTATCCTATTGCTATTATTGGTTTAATATAGTTTCTCCTGTTATATTTTAATAAACTAGGTCAAGGGCACTATCTTTCATTTACTTTGTACCCTCGCAGCTCAGTGTACAACATCAAACACAAGAAAGATCCTCAAGTGTCTAAGTGTTTGATTAATTCATTGGAAGGGAGTACTTTAGCACAAATAAGGCTGACATGGCTTGAATGTACAAGAAAAGTGGGAAGAGAGAAAAAAGGCTGATATCAGGAAGGGTTTGGAGTCGCCAGAAAGCGAGGATTGGAGTTGGGAAATTGCTCCATTTCTTGGGTGGGATCCAAGATTGAACAGCCAAATGCCCACTGACAGAGCTTGGTGGAAAGGCTGACCTGCTTCTCCAACTGTGTGAAGGGCCAGTGTTACTTGAATTCACATGAAATCTCCTGCATTGGAGATACGCTTATTCCTTTGCTTGGGGATCCCCTGCCCAACCTGACTTCAGCAAACGCTCTGAATTATTGCAAGATCAGGGCCTGAGCACAGGAGCTGACACAAGAATTATCAGGAAAAAAAATAGGAATCGAGTGCGGCTTGTGCTAAAACAGTAATTTGTAGTCTGTATTCTCAGGCTCTGCCACTCCAGCTCCACAGGATTGTAAAAATCTCAAGTCAGTCTCTTTCTTGGGGCGAACCCTTCGCTTCTCTCAGCCGCTAAGGCATCCAGTCCAGCCTCCTTCAGCTGGAAACAGTGTAGGGCTGATTCTCGAGGCCACGACATGGAACCAAAACAACTGGACGAGTTAGCAAAACCCTAATTTGTTTACCCGCTTCTGACAGAGAGAAACATTTATGTTTATTTCTGAGGCTGTGAAAAGATGTGGAGTTCAAGAGTTCTGACACGTTAACACACCACGCAAGGCAGGGAGCCCATTCGTCCCTTATTAATTCCTTGGTGAGTGTATTTGGGGTTTCACTTCACACCAATGAAGCAGGAAGGGATGCCGTTTTGACATTGTTTCTTTACCCTTGCGCTCCATGTAAACAGAAGCTGTCTATCTGGCAGCCTAGAGGCTGTATATTATAAAACCTCTATTTACTTAATCCGAATGTCCGTCTCTTTTCTGCTTGGTATGCAAAATAAATGAAATGAGAAAGCATGCTGGGATTAGCACTGCGTGGGTCTGAGAAAGACATGTGGGTCACCGGGTGACTAGAAGCGCCCTGTTTACATGTTCCTGCAGTTTCTGTCGCTGCAGCTGTGTTACAGCTTCTAACAACTAATCTCCTTTTATTTATATTTTACTTTATTTTATTATGTATTAAGGGCACTTTTAAGCCACGTCTTCCAAATGTGTCCGAGGTTTCAGAACTGTCTCAGTAGTGTATACACACTAGGGTGACGGCCGTGAATTTCCTCCAGTCTGGATTCTGTTAGGAGTGACTTTCAGAATAGTCTGCAGGACAATTAAAAGGTGTTAATCTGTGTTCGAAAACTTGATCCGGTTGAGAATTGGTTTCCCATCTACTCATCTTTGCCAAAGCTTCCGACGTCGTCGTGTGGCTGGGGTTTTGTGGAGAGGTGAACACAGCGGGTTGTGGGGAGCAGAAAGCCTAGGGGTTAGGCTCGCTTTGGGGCCTCCGGGCCCAGGTCTTCTTAGCATAACCTACGTTCTGCTTCAGAAGAAGATGATGCACTAAAAACCCGGAAATGGGGCTGGAGCAAGTGCACTTTTCATGCTCAACAAAGCCTAACGTCATTTCACTATATAATCTGAGTTATGTGTGTGCTTTTAATAAACCAACCCTCCAAAAAAATAAAGAGATTTGTTCTGCTGAAACCGGCACCCAAAGGGCTGGAGGAGAAAGACGTGGTTAAGCGCTCTGGGGGGTCGGAAGGTAACGTCACCCTCCAGCCTCGCGCTGGGACTTGGGATAACAATGCGACAGGAAAGAGGAGAATCCCGTCCCAGGCGCTGGCAGGAGATGTGACTCTGGATCTGGATGGTGTCGGCCGGAGAGCTTCCCGCCCAGCAGGGGGTAGCCAAGCGCCGGTAACTGGGACGGAATTTGACTCCAGGATCCATTCCCTCAGCGCCAGCGGCTCAGCTCTCAGATTCTAGAAGCTTGAGTTCCTTGCCAGCGCTTAGATGATTTACCCCAAAAGAAGCCACTCACCTGAGGCCTTCACCCGAGAGCTCAGACCTATGTGATAGATTCTTTGAAAGGGATCCTGGTAAAGGGGCGAGAGAGCGCATTTATCTGCTCAAAGCTTGGCATGACAATTGGTGGGCTGGGAGGCAAGTTTTATTATTTTTTTCTGACTCTTTTTCCTTCTCTCCCAGGGGCCAGAAGCCCAGAGTTCCCCGGAGAAGGATGTAGAGAGACCAAGAAGTCAGGACAGCTGGCTGATTCTGCATGTATGTGAGTGTGCGAGCTCGTGTGGTGTGTGTGTGTGTGTGTGTGTGTGTGTGTGTGTGTGTGTGTGGTGTCAGGGGGAGAGCCTGCAGACAGAACCCCCACAACATCCCCTGAGAAAACTGGGGATCCAGTAGGGAAGCCCCCAGGAGGGCTGGCTAAGGGCCTGAGCATCCCTGATGAGCTGCTGGGCCGCTGGGGGAAAGAAAGGCCCAGCTGAACTAACTCACTGGCAGGGAGGAGAGGAGTTGAGAAGTGACAAAATCAGCAAAGAAAACATGCTGAAAGGAAGCCCGAGTTCCTAACTGTGTCGGTTGGAGGAGCTTGAGCCTGCAATACAGCGGACGCCAACCGACATCATTGCAGCCCTGGCTGGTCTCTCCTGCCGGCCTCACCTTGTTGCTTCGCACTCAGGCCTTTTTCAGTGGACGCTGCCTTTCTTTGTTCTGTTTTCTCCCAGGGAAATGAACCCTTGCGTTATGGGTTTCTGTTGGAGTTCTAACCTCTAATACACAACCATTACATCTTATCTTGTCTTCTAAATTACTCTAAAATCCAATTACACCACCCCCCCCCCCCCTTTAAGAGCACACGACTTGCCACATTACTGAAATGCTGGGCTGCTCTTTTGTTTTTCTAAATTAATAATAACTACCATTTTCCTTCTGCTCTTAGCATGGGAGTCTTTTCTATCACCACACAGCTTTCCAAAACGCATATTATGATCGTTTCGCTTCTTTGCTGGGCTAAGGATGATTTTCCAAATATTCATAAAAGATCTGTCAGTTGGTTTTAAGAATCTAAACATTTGAAACTCTAGAATTCTTGCAAGAGAAACTGTTTTAAGATTTATCTGTTAAAATTTCATCCCTGCTTTGCTCTCCATGAGGGTACAATAGGGGTCCGTCACTTTTAAGGTTTTCAAAGGTTAGATTGGCTTTTGTTTGTTAAAATATGTATGAATTGAAAACTCTTACAAAAGCACGGAGTTTCTTGAATTAATAGGAAGGGAGTGACTATCTGAAAAGTGGGTTCAGAGTCTATAAATTATAGAAATGTCTCAAAGTGAACACACCAAGAACATTTTAAGGAAAACTTTAACATCCCCCAATACTATTTTTGATGGGTAACTGTGGTTTGTAATAGAAAATTGCTCCTGGGAAAATACGGTTAAGTTCAGATCTGATATTAGAAAAAGAAATCTGACTTGTCTTGGTGTTTTATAATCACAGGCATGCAATAAAACTGCAATTGCTTTTCTTACTTGCAAATTCTTCATTTAGTCTTAGAGAGTAAGTATATTTGGCACACCTAAGGCATCTGATTATGCAGCAGCAAAATATGTTTGAGGTCGATTATTAAAAATATGTATATGGCTAATCAACCATTAAAAATATGTTCCGGTATATGCTTTTCACTTCACAAGTTTGGGCAATGTTCGGTGGAGCGCTGCAATGCGAAGTTTGCACCAGCGAATCCTTCTCTTCCTTGGGCTTTTACTGCCTGTGATAAATATATCATAAAATGTTGGGGAAATTGAAAAAGTCCTAAAGTGCATGTTAAACTTCAATCAAATATTTTCATAACACCTGTTAGATAATTTGTATATTTATTGTCCCCTGATGTTGAATCCTTGTTCCCTTAAACGTAAACTCAAAGAAAGGCCAGTTTTTGTGCTTTAATAAATGAACTCCACTGAGGCATTTTCAGAGGCTAAAGACCAAGGAAAAGCAGGACGGAGTGTGCCTGAAGGGGCACCTCATAGAATTTATAGCTGAGATGAACCTGAAGGACATGGTGAGCAGGAAAGAATGTCATCAAAAACAAAATACAGAGGTGGGCAAGAGTAGCTTAGATTACCAGCTATCATCACCTAAAAAATAAGTCCAAGTAAGGACACAAAATAATAACAATAAGCAGATAAATAATACAAAGAAATAAAACAATAATTAATCAATAAATAATAACACAAGCATAAACGTGTGTATTTTGCCTACTCACAGCTGTAAAGCTGCTTTTGCGCACCCCTGAATAGGAACATGAGTGCTACCAGGAGGAAAGCTCAGGGAAAATGGAACATAAACTGTAAAAACAAGAATTATAGTTTTTTCATTCCTGTAGTAATTTATACATTATAGATACAATAATTATACATATGCAAATATATACTATGTAGTGTGTGTTCTTTTTAGTTGTCTTGAACCAATAGACTGTATAATCTTCATTTAACCATGATGAAATCATCATGTTGTTATTTAACATTTCAAAAGTACTGGTGTAGCTCTCTTTCATCTCAGAATGAAAAGAAAACATAGCCAGGATCATTTCCCCTTTACCTCTAAGTTCTGAATATTATCTTGTAATTTTAGGGCAGCCTCAACACCGTCTGTTAGCTTTAGAGGAAACTAGCACCACTCTGACATTTCTCTAAAGTTTAGGTCTTTCAAGAATTGATATAATCTGCTTAGAAATATATGTACTCAAGCATTCTACTAATACGTTCTTTAAGGATCTCTGATCTTCTTTAGTCTTAACTCTTAATGAGTTTTTAACCATCTGGACAAAGCATATTCAGTCACACTATTTAAATAGAAGGGGAGCCCTTATGGGATTGATTTTTTAAAAATATATCAAGAGTGCATTTCCCAACATGTGTGACTATTGCATAGCAAATTTTAAAAGAAACATTTAAATTTACAGGTACAAGATGTTTGCATACTTTGTGAGACTTCATTTTTTAAAATTTTAAATGAATATTGGGGGGGCTTGTTGGTAGGTTAATACACAGGCTATGTGATTTCTAAGCTCTTTAAAATGATGTATTGTTTATATCTCCTAAACAAATCAAAAGTCACTATGCGATACATGACATTGAAAAAAAATAGTAAGTAGAAGATAAACCATATTCTCCTAATTTATAAGCCACTCCTAATAGGTCTTTGAGGTTTTGTGTCGATTTGGAGATAGTGCAGGCTTTGGGCCACAGGAGCACCATTTGGGGCGACACAGCAGTAAATTCCTCTGCAGGACCCTAGGGGCCCAGAAGAGTTAATGCAGCTTCCAGGAAAACGGAACACCTGGCCGGGTAACTCAGGCAGGAGGATGGCCCGATGGGACGTGTCACCAGCATGTCTCGCCTGTGAGTTTTAAACGGCGAGATGTGACACTGCAGCGGTTCTCTCCCCTCTTCTCCTCACCCTGGGTTTCTCGGAGGAGGAGCACCCTCCCTGCGGTGTTCCGGAAAGTTTATTATGGTCTTCAAAGTGAAAGCCCATCGTTTACAGCCATAATTCCACCTTTAAAGTGGGACTGAAGCACAGCAACACGAAAAACATAAGGCATCAAGAGGTAGCAAATGTCTCCTCCCACTAGATTTCTCTCTTTACCAGGGTGACAGGAATAGCAAGTGTATTTTCCGTAGCATTGTGCTGCTTCTCCCTTAAAACTTAGCAAGAGCTCCGCGAGACCCAACTATTTTTTAATGCCCAATAAATGACATTTCCTGGCCCTAAATTAAGATGAAATAAAGTTTCAAAGCTCAGGGAAAAAAAGTCTCCAACTTTATAAGACACCAAATATTTTTCAGAAAACGATATCCTGATCAGTTAGATGTAAACGGACATACGGATTGTGTTTCCTTTCCTATACCAATAGCTTCCCAAAAAAATGCCCAGCATAGAATGCATTCTCACTGTCAGGTCCTTGACTTTGGAAACAAAGGAGCTGCAGACATTCGGAAAACTCCAAACCTGCCCTCCCCCGCCTCTGCAGCTTGTGCTTATGTGTTGATTTTTCTAACACTTCAAACCTTTTCAGGATGCTGCGTACTGATTCGAAAACACCAGTTTTAACAACAAAAGAAAGGTGTGATAAAATTTTCTGTGAGTCAGTTTTTTTCAGCCACACGAGGAGAAAAACTGTATGGAAAATGACTCTGCTTGCACAGGGAAAGGAATCTCAAGGGCCTCTGAATTGGGGATAGAAAAAAAAAAATTCCTTGCAGTGGTGCCTATCGGAAATTACTTGAAATAAGTATCTTTTCTTTCCCCTTGAAATAAAGTTCAAGGTAACATTTAAATGAATAATTATTTACCATTTTGTTCAATGCTGGAGTGTGTGGCAGGAGCCATCTATTAGTACAAATGCTTTTTCTGCCTGGAATGGCTCATTAGTTTCTTTGTAGGCTGCCCTGGTTTTAAGATTCAAATTCAAAATCTCCTCTGATTTCGCTGTTCCATTTCTGGCAGCTGGCCAGAGGCAGATATGCATAATATTTCACTGTTAGACCTTGCAAACATTATATCCTGCTGTGCTAAAGAAAACATTGTGTTTCTTACCACATGAAAATAATCCATCACTTTTCAATCAGCACACACACAAAAAGCTCTACCTGTTTTTTCCATCAGACTCAAGAAAAATTAATGGCCCCAATGTGAAAGGTGGACCCTCGATACATGATCCATTAAAGTACAAACTAATCAAAATATATCTAGCATCTGATTTGCTAAGCAAGATGGAACAAAAGAGGTGTGATGAAAAAAATAGATCTAAGACCCATACAACCTTGTTTGATGGGTATTACCTTATTTATTTTAAATGTGGTTGGACATAAATAAAAGATCATGAAGTAGATCTGTTTAATTCAATCTGTTCAAAATAGATGCTCTGTATTTATCTGGAAGTGATGGCTAAAGATGTGTACTGTGGACTGGAAGAAAATTTTCCAGTGAAGGAATGTTTTGAAAAGTAAATAAAGACAAGTTAGACATACCTCTCTCTACCTTTCAAGTTGGTCACTAGACAACATATTAAAGTGAAAGTTGTATTTGGGAGTAAGAAGACCGGCATTTTGCCAACTTGTTCATGCCTTTCACATGGTGTAAATATGCAGATTTTGTAAGATAGAAATCTGTACCTGAAACCTATATGATCATGTTGACCAATGTCACCTCGATAAATGTAATACAAAAATAAAAATAAGTAAAAATAAATGTATGCCTTTAGTAATTCTGATGTTGCATCTAGTTTTGAATAAGACATGAGGACTTTTCTTTCTGGGGCCTTATGACTTTTGCTACAATATTCTAATCAGAAAGATGCCAACCATCGAAAGAGTGACAATTTAAAACACAATTCATTTTATAAATTTTTAAATACATTTCATTGTGATTGCTTGAATTTATTTGCAACTACTGGATTTTGGAAGTCTTTTCCCCCAGTTTTTCTCAATCTCTCCCTCTCCCTCTCATTTTCACTCTCTTTTGGTATGGCCTGTGTCTTTGAGTTTAATGCATTAATAAAAATATATTAAAGAAAAATGCATACATGGAAAATAATTCAATACTAAGATGATACCTACACCAGTAAATAATTTTACCCACACAGTATGTCTATTTGTGACTTTGTGTTTAAAATATCACATTATACTTTTTACTGATATTCCAGTTTTTTCTTCCCTCCCCCTTCTCCCAATCTCCCATTCATGTTCAAATTGTCCTTAGGTTGGTCTTCCTAGAGCAAAACTAATTATCTCACTTCTCACATCTCAATCTCCTATTAGTTCATCCCTTCTGGAATGAGAGAATAGAGTCCAACGGCTCAAAACCCATCATTCTGTACATGAGTAAGCTGAAGCCCGGGCTTTGAAGTGACTAACCTGAGGACACTGAGTTTGGGAAGGACAGTGCAGGAACCCCAGTCCAGTACGTTCTGCAGCACACAGGTGGGTCTCCTTTCCTAGACCTGTGCATCTCAGACTTTAACTGGTATGCAAATGGCCTGAGGAACTTGTTAAAATTTAGAATCTGATTCAGGTCTGGGTTTGGGCAGAAAATCTGTGTTTCTAAAAAGGTCCCAGGACATCATACTACTGGTTTGGAGACCACTCTCAGAGTAGCAAGGACTGAAGAAGTATTTTGAAGTCTAATCCTGTCTTCCACTGGCTTATATGAAAACCTTAATCTCCATACATAGGCTATGTGCTCAGTTATTGAATACCTTTGAGTGTTTTGACTTTAATTTCTATATTTAGTCATTCTTTCTGCTTCCATTTGTGTTTTTGCAGTTAAATATCTACTTAAATACATACTATATATATATATATATATATATATATATATATATATATATATAATTTAAATCTCAACTTCTCTAAGAAGACTTTCTCACGATAAAATGATTTTTCCCGCCTCTTATCATCTCTATCACTCCTCAGGAGCTTAATGAGCCTTTGTAAAAACAACAACAACAAAAAGCCCCTGTTCATTGAATAGAAGAATAAAACAAATGTATGAATGAATAAAATAAAGAATGAGGTACATCAAGTTGTAGGAGAAGAGAAACTGAAATTCCTGAGCTCCGTGAAAAATTTCAGAATAAAGGGTTTTTCTCCTTTTTTTTTTTACTACACTTTATGCTGAAAATACTTGAAAGCCAACAGTAGAAAATAAAGTTTGGGAAGCTATGTCATAGGTCAAGGGACATCAATATTTCTGTATAGTTCCATATAGTAAATATTTTAGGCGTTGTGGGCTATATGGTTTCTATGGCAACTACTTACCTCTGCTGTTGCAACAGGAAAGCAACCATTGGCAATAAACAAACAAATGACACTATATTTACAAAAAAAGACACCAGCCAGATTTGGCCTGCCAATAGTGGTTTACCCATCCCTATTATAGATGGTATCCAAATGTATTCTGAACAAAGAAAGAGGACTTTATTGAATCCACATGTGTTAATGATAGCTTAACTAACTCTATCATGACAAACATAGCTGAACAACTGGGTCAGGCCAGGGAGAAGATGCACTGGTCGAAGCAAGGAATGTGCATAATTTTTTCCCCATAAAATTACCTTTTATGGACAACCATACAAGGCATGTGTCACTTAAATCCAAATTCAATTTTCAAATTCCCACTACTTTATTACAAAGATGTGGCATGTGGGTCATGTCAAGGGCAGTATCCTGGAGCTTGTTAGGAAAGCTTGTTAAAACCATTAATCTCTTCCCTACAGAATCAGAATCTGCATTTCAACAAGATCCTCAGACAGTTCTTATGCACTTTATAGTATGATCTCAAAACCAGATCTATAGCCAATCAGCATCAGAATCTGCTGGTAAAAGTGTCCATTTTGGGCCCAATTTCAGACCTACTAAATCACTGTCCCTGGGGATGATAACTCATTAAAATCTCAGCCTTACTGAAGTTTCACAAAGACAGCTCTACACTGGATGTATAAATCTAATGATCAGTAAGTACGAAATTGTCACCGGTTGTTTCTATTTTGTCTTTTTGATCATGACTCCCTAACCTCATATTTTGTCGGCTGTACTTATTTGTTTAATCCCTTTCCAGTTCTCTTTTCTTTCAGCTCTGGGTTTGCTTTACTTAGCTTATGAATACTATTCACCTTTTGCTAATTTTTGGTCGGCATGAGCATATGTTAAGAAAATGATATGAACACGATGTTAGTGTCTTAGCAGATGGTATAAAGGTTCCACTTGTGGAGATCACTAAGCATGCTTAGGAGAAGAGTTTCATAAACCACCTGAAATGCAGAAGTTTGCAAAGGCAAGCTCACATAATAACATGGTGATGAAAATGTTCTCTAAAGATGGAGAGAGCCTTACGGAAGAAAAGTAGAAAAAAATCTCAGTTGCAATAAGGGAGACAGGGCTCTGGAGGAAAGCAGGTCATGTGGTGGTGGAGTATGTTGTCTAGTGCCCTAGCTGAGTTCCCTTCACAATCTTCAGCAAAGTCTCCATGGCTAGGATTTCTTTTTCTTATTGGCTTTATTTGGTGTGGGGACTGGGGTGGGAGGACAACTAGAAGGGACGCCAAAAGGTGAGTCATGGTGGATGTGGTAGACAAAATGGCCAGAGAATGAGAAGACGGCATACATTAAGGTTACATCAAGATGTGACGAGAAGATTAGGGTGCCTGGCACTTCTGTTTGCACATTTCATTTCCTAGTCCTATCCCTTTAAGACAGGGTTTCCAAATCCCTCATTGTGTTAAAGTCACAGTTCCAGAAATTCTCAGTTGGTTTAGAGGGTAACCCAGACATTAAAAAATTTTTGAAGTTTCCAAATGACCCTTAAACATGCAACTAAGATTGAGAACTAAAAAAGAAAGTCTAATGTATATAGTACATGTTATGACTAACAAGGTGAAAAAGTATATACAGATAAGACTTTTTCCTCTTCCTCTTCTCTATTTCTTCTCTTTCTTAATTTTTCTTTCTTCCTCCCTTCCTCCCTCCCTTCCTTCCTTCCTTTCTTCCTTCCTTCCTTCCTTCCTTCCTTCCTTCCTTCCTTCCTTTCTTCCTTCCTTCCTTCCTTCCTTCCTTCCTTCCTCCCTCCCTCCCTCCCTCCCTCCCTCCCTTCCTTCTTTTCTTTTCCTTTCTTTTTTTCTTTCTTTCTTTCAATGAGACAATTTTGAACTATTGTTCTGATAGATTTTACTATATAAGCACTCAGTACCTGTATTGAGTTCCCAGCAAAGAGAGAATGCCATTAAACTAATCAATCAATATGGACAGACAAATCTAAATTATTATAATTTACTTAGTTCTTGATAATTAAAGAACATTGATGGATAATATGAAATTAGTAGTAATATATGTGCATCTAATTTGACAGTTATATGAATATATAGGTCTACATTATGTTTAAATAGACATTTTTCCCCCAAGTCAGTAAATTTCTCAAGAATCATCTTTTTTAAAAAATTATTTTATTACAAACCAAGTTTTTAGAACATTTTGAAAGAAAAGGGTGCTTTAAATATGTAGGCATGTTTTAAATGAATATTCTTTTTTTACCCTCTTCCACCTCCATCTACTCTATTCCCCCCTGCAATAATACTTGTCTATGTCCATGAGTTCTTTCTAATTTTTTTTCTTTTTTGCTCAGTCCCTCCACACACTTTCTCTCCAATACCTCAGTAAAATCTACAGAAAATTTGGGGAAAAGGTCAGGAGAAATTGAGAAAGTAAAAGGTAAGCTGTGTGAAGGATCTACTGGTTGTAAGGATTCATTAATGAATTGATTCACTGAAATCAGACAGGGATTGACTAACTCTGGGATGCTAAGGCATTGAATTGGGCTGATAGGTAAGGCATTAAAGTTGGATTCTCCAGAAAAAACTGTTCTCATAAGTTCTTCTAAAATTGGAAAGAAAATTGGAAAAATAATCTAAGTCCTTAATTTAGCATGGCATTACTGGCTGGCTATTTAAAAGATCTTTAATTAAGAGCTTACATAAATATATGTGCACAGCTATATTTCTATTATGAGAGAGATGACTTCTCAATATATTTAATTGTATCTATATGTACATGAGGGCACTATTTTTTGAACCCATTTCTCTATGTAAGAATAGAAAACCTTTAATAGAAAAAATAGATATATACCCTTATGAGATATTAATATACTATTGTTACTATTACCAAGTAAAATCTGTCCTGACAAGTAGTTTCATTAGGATAGATACGACACTCAAATATTTCAGCTAGGTGATTTTATTTATTTCAGTGTTATTGTGGTATAATTGACATTCAAAAAAATTGTATATATTTAAATTTTGCAATTTGATAAGCTTTAGCATATGCATACCCCCCTGAATCATCCCTACAATCAAGAAAATAAGCATATGCATCATCCCCCCCCCCCCTGCAAATTCCCTCATGTCCTTTTATAATATGTCTTCCAACTACACTTCTCTGCAGCAACCACTGCTTTCTGTCACTGTAGATTATAATTGTCAGGAGTATAATTATTTTGAGACTTGTTTTGGTTACTGCATGTGTCAAAAGTTCATTCTTCTTTCTTGCTGAGTAGTATTCATTGTAAGCAAGGTGCATAATAATTTGTTTATATTTCCCTGTTAAGGGGCATTTTGTTTATTTATTTATTATTTTTAAAATATACTAGGGGCCCAGTGCACAAAAATTTGTGCACTCAGGGTGGAGGGAGTCCCTCAGCCCGGCCAGTGCCCTCTCACAGTCTGGGACCCCTCAGTGGATGTCCTATGATGGCCCCAGTCTGCCAGGCGCCTTCTGTGTGTGTGTGTGTGTGTGTGTGTGGCCACTAGGGACCTACCCCCAGCCGCATCTGAGGCTCAGAGCAGTCCTCCTGTGTGTGTCTACCTGCTGGGGACCTGCCCCCAGGCACACCATCAAGGCTTGGAGCAGGCACCGGCTCTATGTTGATCTCTCAGACTCTTGCCCTCCCCTGCATGTTGTTCTCTTTTTTGAACTGTGACCAGGGCTGGGTGCTGCCTGCCTCCCAAGCTTGCCTACTGCCCATCTTCCTCCAGCCACCAGAAAGCAGGGAAAACCCCTCCTTG
>PVJC01008160.1:0-49244 GCA_004026665.1 Murina feae | reverse complement strand
AGCCGCTCTGATTGGCTGGTGGGCGTGGCTGTGAGCAGAGGCTCAGCCAGCCTAGGCAGGCAGTTGCAACAGAAGCCTTTGGTTTGCTCTCCCTCCATGGCTGTTGGCCTCCATCTTGGCTGGGTTAATTTGCATACAGCCGCTCTGATTGGCTGGTGGTAACGGTCAATTTGCATGTTTCTCTTTTATTATATAAGATGTTTCACATTTTTAGAGAGGAAGGGAGAGGGATGAAGAGAGAGAAACGTCAATGAGGGAGGCGCCCCCTACTGGGGACGGAGCCCAAAACCCGGCTATGTCCGGAAATTGAACCCAAGACCTCTGGGTTCATGGGTCCACGCCCATCAACCACTGAGCCACACCACCAGGCTGCCTTATTTATTAATTAACTTATTATTTTATTTATGTATTTACTTATTTGTCATCCTTTTCACCTGAAGGAGCTTCGTGGCTTCCGGCCGGTGGAGAAACCGTGCCTGGCCTGACCCCTGATGTTCTCACACCCTGCAAAGGGTGCGAGTAAAGGGTTTTCCCAAAAGGCAAAACCTGCGCACGCAGCCCCGTCCGCTGTGTCTTGCCTCGGGCCCCACGGCCAGTCCCAAGGCAGGGCAGGGGGTGGAGAGAGGAGGGGTGTAACCGGATCAAAGTGCACCCCCTAGTTAACACGTGGGTGTTGCTGAGTTGTTTGTTTTTTAAAGCAAATGAAAAACAAAATCTTAGGAGCCTATTCCTTAGCTGAGAATCCCCGAGCAAGCTGCAGATGGAGATCGGCCCCCCCGCGCGAGTCTGCGCTGCGCCCTAAGAAGGATTCAAAAACAGCCCTCAGGATGCCAGGCCTGATACGATACGTGTGATCACAAGGGGGCCAGGTGTGGGCGAGGGCAACTGGGAGGGGAATGAGGACACTGTATTCCAGCCCTGTCTCTAATTAGCAGGGATTTGGGGGCACTTCCTTTTTTAAAAATATATTATATTGATTTTTTGCAGAGAGGAAGGGAGAGGGATAGAGAGTTGGAAACATGGATGAGAGAGAAACATTGATCAGCTGCCTCCTGCACACTCCCCACTGGGGATGTGCCCGAACCCAAGGTCCATGCCCTTGACCGGAATCGAACCCGGGACCTTTCAGTCCCTAGGCCGACGCCCTATCCACTGAGCCAAACGGGTCAGGGCGGGGGACACTTCCTTTCATGAACTCTGAGCCTCAGTTTCCTTATCCTATATAATAAAAGACTAATAGGCAAATTGTCCCCTGGTGGAGGGGGGAGTTTCACTGGCCGGAGCTCCAGACCTATAGCTGGAGACCGACAGCTCGCTATGGCGTGCGCTGACCACCAGGGGGCGGCCCGCAGCCTCTAGGAGCCCTATCTGTGCATGAATTCCGAGCAATGGGCCTCTGGTCTGAAATAAGGATGTTCGCCAGCGTCTCTTTAATCCTCCCAATGACAAAACCAACCACATTTCATTCCATTGCTGAGCTCATAACGTTCCAAACACTGAGCTGGCCACTTGGCCAACATGGTCTGGTTTAATCCTCAGGGCAACCCACAAACAGACACGGTTCCTGTCTTACAGACGGAAAAGCTTGCATGCGCGGGCTCCCAGCGAGCGAGCGGGGAGGGCCTGAGGGTCGGAACCCCGGTATTTGTGAGGCTCTCCAAGCTCACCCCTTTGGGTAACCCAGAAATCCTTAGGAGATGACAAAGAAACAGCCCGAGTCCTGCTCACTGCCGAGGAATGTAATCTGAGCCCTCGGTGCCGGGAGGAGCCTGGGGACACCCGCACTACAGCTCTGCCACCCTTCACCCGCCCTCTAGCGGCCTTCGGAGTGGAACCTTCTGGAAGTATGTTCACGAGACTCACATAAAAGTCCTTCCGAGGGTGCTCAACCTCAGAGGTCAGCTGAACAATGCCAGTGCCTCCCGTGGTAGTCACATTTCAGCCCCCAGAACAGCAGGAATAAAGACTGGATGTTGGAGGGAATGGGGAGCTTGGAGACCTGACACGGAGCAACCGCACATCCACTGCTCCCGCCACTGCAGGGCTGCAGCTGGCAGACTCCCGCTGTGCAGGGGCAGCCCTCTCTCCCCCTCTTTGTAATTGTGGGTCCAGACAGTGCCCCCTGGACAACTCCCCTGGAGGTCCCGGGGGCCCCTCACATCACCACGCCCAGAAATCACCCCCTCTTCCTCCCCTAGGCTGCCTCTCCATTCCTTCCCTGTTGCCCACTTGGGCTGCTGTGTTGGCACTCAGACCAAACCCTCGCCCTTTCCCACTCTTCCCAGGCTGCCCTGGGAACTGGTTTGGCTTGGGGGGGAGGGGGCGGGGAGCAAGCATTTGGCGACTCTTGCAAGACCAGAGGGTGCAGGGAAGGAGAGACAGGGCCATCCCTTCCACTCCGTTTCGAGTGGAGTCTCTGGCTGTGGCTCTGGCTCCATCCAGAGCCCCGGGCTCCCACGTGTGCACGTCCCGGGCTCCCTGGGCAGCCTCCCACCTCGGCCCCGCCACCCAGAGGTGCTGACAGCTTCCTGTGGGCCCTCGTCGGCTTCTCAGGGAATTGCTTCTGTTAAAACTTGGAACTTGCAGAGCTGAAACTCTTAAGAAAGGTTTTATTGAGCCACAAATGCTAGCCAGAAATACTGGTCTCCCGGCTGGCATGGCTCAGGGGTTGGGCATCGAACTATGAACCAGGAGGTCACAGTTCAATTTCCCGTCAGGGCACAGGCCTGGGCTGCAGGTTCGATCCCCAGTGTGGGGCGTGCAGGAGGCAGCGGGTCCATGATTCTCTCTCATCACTGGTGTATCTCTCTCTGTCCCTCTCCCTTCCTCTCTGACATCAATAAAGATATGAGGAAGATGAGAGTTGGCAAATGTTCAACGACATGACGTGTGTGGAACCCTTAGCGTTAGATCTGGCTGGAGCTGCTGCACTGGGTGTTTCCTAAGCAGTCGGCCTCGGGAGTTTGGGAGTGGAGGGTCCTGACCTGGGGGACAGACCCTGAAAGGAAACGGACAGCGCCTGTACCTGCATAAGAGTCACCCCGGTGGGCCTGAGCCTGCTCACAGGCTGGGGGGGTCTGCAAACCTGGATTGCAGAAGGGACCCCCATTTGCTGCTCACAAGTCTCACTGTTGAGCTGAGCACCTGCTTCCTCTGGAAGCCTGGAGGGTGCCACGTGCTGGGCAGAGGACGCCCGCATGACCAGCGCCCCATCACAGCCCTGGGGTGCCTCTAACCAGCTCCCCTGGTGGGAATGTTGCTCCTGCTCCTCCCCCCACCCCAGACCCTGCCTGAAGGGGAAAGCAAGACAGGAATGGCCTGGAAGTAAAAGGTCTGGCTTCCTTCTTCTCGGGGTAACACAAGCAGCTCTGCCTCTGCACCCCACCTTCCATCCCGTCCTCAAGCGCTCCTCACACTCGCCTGCTCGTGAGGCTGGAGTTGGATCTGCGGCAGGGTCTCCTTGGAGACTCCCCGGCCGCCATAGCACAAGCACGGGGCAGCATCAGCTCCTGTTTCCGAGCGGCTCCCCCTCAACAGGGTGGGTTCTTGGAGGGGAAATCTGCAGTTACAGCTGAATGGTTGACCAGGTCGAAGCTCCGCCTCCCTCGCCCTGCAAGATGGGCCAGGTGCCTGCCGGCCAGGTGCAGGGGTGCTGCGGGGCGGCTCCGAGCTGGACCCCAGGCTGGAGGTGGGCCTGGTCACGAACTGAACTTCAAAACCCGTGGTGACCGCAAATTGTCCGCAATAAAATTGACCCCAGCAAAGCACGTGTCTGGGGCCCACTATTTTGGTTGGATCGTTTAAAAAAGTTAGGTCAGGTAAACACATCCATTAGGAATTAGGAGGGAAAAGACAGGGCCGCCCAACTTTTAAAGGACTTGGACCACTCCTGGGGGCTCTTCTCTCCCTTCCCCCGCCCTGCCGTCCCCTACTCCTTCCCCCCACCCCACCCCACCCCCGTGTCCGCTGTGTGCTCTGACCCGAGAGCCAGGCTGTCCTCCGCTAGCCCAGTCACTGTTCTGTCGCAGAATGTGCAAAACTGAGGGGAGACAATGGCGTCTGGTATGCTCTCTGACAGTCTGGCCCCCGTCTGCGGGCCAACAGACTGCTTTCCGATTGTTTGCAAAGATCAAGGAGACTTGGCTCGTGGCCGGATCCCCAGCACAGTGCACCGTCTGAAAGCCCTGCTCTCATTTTCTGTCTGGTGTGGAAGCTGCCATCACGAGAAGTGTTTCTAAGAAGCCGCTTGTGACCCGAACACCGGCGTGGAGGAGACGGGCAGCCGCGGTCGGGTGTGCTGTTTGCTAAGCCCCCGGGGCCAGGCTGGGCACATAGGACACAGATTGTTCTGGCCTCCTTTTTCCAGGATGCTGCCACGCGCCGTTTCCCCCACAGGCGTCACGGGCAGAAAACACAAGCGGAGCTGGACGCGAGATGGACGGCGTGTAATGCTGCGTGACGGCTCCGCGAGAGGGTGTGTGTGTGAACCAAAAGGCCTGTGTTCGGTGCGTGAAGGGCCCCCTTCCTCGGCTCCCATCATTGGCCAATGTAAGGAAATCCTGTCCAGGGCGACTGCCCGGTTCTGGGGTGTCTGCCCGGCTCTGAACATTAGACACAGCACACGCAGGGAGCACGTTCTCTTCGATAATACTGTTTATTGTCCATTGACCGAG
This sequence comes from Murina feae, assembly GCA_004026665.1. NCBI lineage: Eukaryota > Metazoa > Chordata > Mammalia > Chiroptera > Vespertilionidae > Murina > Murina feae. Next base: position 44,571 of record PVJC01008160.1, on the reverse strand, counting down.
TGCTCACCCAGGAATAATACAAAGCATCGGAGACATGCGCAGGCTGCCTGCCCACTTGCCACGGCCCTCGCGTGTTCCCAGCACAGGAAGGTCCTATCCCAGCAAACACACATTGCTCCCCCAAAAAAGTTTAAAAAAAACAACAACACACAAAGAAATCCAACAAAATCCACAAAGCTTTAAATTATGGCAGCAAGTCCGATATCATGACCAAGCAAAGGCTGGAGAAGAACTACCATGTAAACTTTAAGTAGTGTGAGTCGCTCGCACGAAGACCACGCAGGGAAGAGTACAACGTGAGTTAACGATGCCGCCTGGTCAGCTGGCCGCCACCGCGCACGTCCTTCTGTTTGTTTGGTGTTCTCCTGCTGGGCACGGCTGACGGGCCAGCATGCATGGATTCAATAAGAAGGCCGTCCAAACGACCCCTTTTCTTTGTAACAGTTTGAACCAGAGAAAAGATGGGAGGCGGAAACAGCAAGGATACTCAAGGGTCCGGCTGTGTGCTGACGGAGCCACGGCCCCGGGGCGAGGGCCGCGCCTCGCTCACCACCCTGGACCAAATGCTTCCACTTGAAACTTGAAACAAACCAACAAAAAGTGCATGCCTACCACCTACCGAGGGTAATGAAAACACAGCATGGGCGTGATCACAGCCACTGTCAGGGACAAACCGAAACACCGGGTCAGCAGGAAGGGGAGTCCGTGTGACACCTGGAAACATCAGGCGGGAAGCACACAGGGCGGGCGCTCCATCTACACTGCGATCACAGGGACTGGTCCATCCGACACCTCACCGACGTTACCACTGCACAGCATAAGAGCATCCTGGGGCGGGGCCGATGCCTGGATCCCCTAGTCTGTCCCCAAAAGGAAAGTCATCCAAGTCTATGCTGACCAGGTCCCGGGCAGCCACGAGGCCGCGTGCCACTGGGGAGACGGGGGTCTGACAGGGGCACAGGGGTCAGCGCAGAACAGAGGGGCTTGGAGGACGGTGCCCACGCGCAGGCCAGCACACCTGCTTCGTGGTGTGTGCGTGTGCGCGCACCGGTGCTTCTATGGGAGTGTGTTAGCCTAATGTGCACGATACACTCAGGACAGGTTGCCTTTACAACACAAGCAGGGGGAAAAGGACTCTTTAAAATTCTGCCAAACAGGCTCTGCCCGTGGCCACCCCCATGGTACCGGCGCCAGAAAACCATTCCTAGGGAACCAACAGGCCCCCCGTTCCCTCTGAATGAGGTTCCTTAATGGAGACACCTCGGGAATGCAAGGAACATCGGCAGAGGGGGGCGCGCTGCACCTGGGCTCGCCCGCGATCTGAGGACTCATCTTTAGAAAAATGAGACACCTCGCAAAGCCGCCACAGGCCCCGGGGCCCAGAAAGACAGGAGTTTCCCCGAAGCCGCCTGCGCCTCCCTAGGGACTTCGTCAGACAGGTAGCTGGCTTCCCCCGCAGGAATCCAGGCACAGCACCGCACTGTCAGTCTCGGGGCAGGGGAGGGGGGGCACACTAAACCTCCGCAGGCGGGGGCCCAGCAGGACCCAGCTCTCCGTCCCCAGGCAGTGACACAGCACAGCCAGCTCTGGCCAATGGCCCCACTTAACGCCCTGCAAAGCCAATCCATGCAACTCTGTCTCCAGGGATGCCAGGAGGAGGAGGAGGAGGAGGAGGAGGCTGGAGGGACCTCATAAGCTCAAGAACAAGCCAAGTCCCCCCCCCCCCGCCCCCCCCAACTCTGTCCTCAGGGCAGAGTGTCTCGCGCCCCCTAGGGGCTGGAGGAGGAATGCAGGGGTGATGCCATGACCCACCTGTCACTCTCACATCGCCCCAGCCTGGGGGAAGCCCCCTGCAATTCTGTGGATGCGGAAGAGTAACCAGGGCTCCTTCCAGACCAAGCTGCTCCCAGAATACAGGAGTCGCTGGTGTGGGAGCCAAGGACAGCTCGGGGAGCCTGGGGGCGGGGGGGACCTGCAAGGGGTGAGGATGACACCCCAGGGCCAGAGGTGTGGAAACTGCAAGAAACGAGGGACATGTCCCTGTCGGGAGGTTGGGACCTGGTAGACCTGCTACACAGTCTTGCTATGACCCTCAGGTTTCTGCAAAATGCACGTATCCAGGCTCTGACCTGACCAGGCCGGGGAGGGGGACCCCTAGGTGCTGCCGCTCAGCCTCTGTGACAGCGCCAAGCTGGGCCTGGGAGGGAAGCCGGGTCCCACCCCTGCCCGAGGCCAGGATGGAGGCTGGGCTGGGGGCACAGGATGGGACCCGCCTCTCCCTCCAGGACCACGGCGGGATGGAAGGAGCTACATGGGGGAGAATGACGCTAACTTAGACCCACTTGGATGACGGTTTTATTCATGCTATTTCCAGAAGGGGACGTCGGAGCTGGACCAGTCTACGCTCTCGGAGGCTTCTCATTGGCCGAGGGGCCACGGCCCCTACGGGTCCTGGATGTCGAGAAACTCCTGCTTGGGGGGCGCCGCCCCGCGGTACCAGGCGCAGGAGCCGTCGTTCCTCTTGATGCAGGCGAAGAACTTGGCCTGGTGCCCGTTGATGCTCTTCTCGGTGACCCAGTCCATCCACAGGCACTCGTCCACGGAGGAGATGTAGCAGGGGATCATGGGGCAGCGCGTGATCTGAGGGGGGCAGGGAGAAGGACTCAGTCCGGACCCGGGCTGTGAGGGCAGCTCCGGGACCCAGCAAGGTGCCTGGTGAAGGCGGCTGAGGGCAGTTGTTGAATGAGTGACCGCAAGGAGGGCAGCAGGGGCCTGGGGCTGGAGTGGAGGCAGCTGTCGGCAGCCTTTCCCGAGGGCCAGGCGAGCCACCCAGCGGCAGGCGGCTGCCCAGGGGGAGCCGAAGCCGAAGCCGGAGAGTCGCACACCCCTGCTGCAGCCCCAGCCACTGCAGGCCGCCTCCTCCCGGGCCGGCTGGTCTACCTCCTCTGAGCTCAGCAAAGCAAGTCTACCTGAGCCCCGCCCGCCTGGGAGCAGGTGAGGAGCAGCAACACCAAAGGGCCGGCTCCGTAGTTGAGCGCTGACCTATAAACCAGGAGGTCCCAGGTTCGATTCCCAGTCAGGGCACATGCCGGGGTTGTGGCCTTGATGCCCAGTGTGGGGCGTGAGGAGGCAGCCAATCAATGAATCTCTCTCATCATTGATGTTTCTCTCTCTCTCTTCCTCTCTAAAATCAATGACAATATATTAAAAACAGGAACAACAACAAAGGGTCTGAACTTCTGAAGCGGGGAGGGGGGAATGGCAGGGGCGGTACCCCGCTCAAGCACATGGACTCTGAGGGCATCAGCAAACAGCTCGTGGGTGAGGAAGCCGAGTCCAGAGGGCAGAACCGTCACGGCCTCGGGAAGGAAAGGGGAGCGCGTGGCCCTGCTTTTGTGTTGGGCTCCGAGTGCGCTCAGCACACGTGGACTGTGGGTCGGAACCCTCACCCCGAAGGGGCTGAGGGCTGGGCAGGAGGCCAGCCACAAAGTCGAGGAGGGGCAGGAGGGCTACGCGCAGCGCCAGCCCCATGGCCACTCCCAGCAGCCTCTGCAGGACGGGCAAGCGCTGAGGCTTGCCCACTAGGGTGACTCAGGGGCGCCTGGTGCCCAGCAGGGCGTCCTGCGTTGGGCTGTGGGGCGGGAGCCCCCGAAGATGGCTCACCTTCTGCGACTGCAAGAGCGCTAGTGACACGCCCTGGCCGGGGTGGCTCAGTGGACAGAGCATCAGCCTGCAGACCAAAGGGTCCTGGGTTTGATTCCAGTCAGCGGCACAGGCCTGGGTTGCTTGCTCAATCCCCAGTGGGGAGGTGTGCAGGAAGCAGCTGATGATGTTTCTCTCTCATCAATGTTTCTAGCTCTCTATCCCTCCCCCTTCCTCTCTGTAAAAAAATCAATAAAATATATTAAAAAAAAAAAATTTGCCCTGACCGGTTTGGTTCAGTGGATAGAGCGTCGGCCTTCGGTCTCAAGGGTGCCAGGTTCGATTCTGGTCAAGGGCATGGACCTTGGCTGCAAGCACATCCCCAGTGGGGAGTGTGCAGGAGGCAGCGGATCGATGTTTCTAACTCTCTATCCTTCTCCCTTTCTCTCTGTGAAAGATCAATAGAATGTATTTTTTAAAAAAATTTAAAAAGAGTGTTAGTGACGCTCTCGCTGCGTGCAGCACAGCCTCTGGTCACTCTGTAAGAAGGGGGGCTGGGGTGTCTGGTGCGATGGACACACAGACCCCACGTTCACAAGGGCCCACGGGTGGAAATGGCTGCAACTCTGGCAAAGCTGCAACACCGGGGCCTGTCACAGAGCACGCACTGACACCTTTCCTCGTAGAAAATACTCCCGGCACTATATTCTCCCCATAAAACGCCTCTTCCCAGGAGCTACGGCCACGTGGCCAGGGGCCCCTTACTCGGCAGAGGCACGCCTCGGGGCTCCGTCCCCACCGACAGCCTCACCTGCGGGGAGGCCACACCTCCCAGAGTCCTGTGCTAAGTCAGGGCCCTGTGCAGAGAGAGGCTAGGGGAAGCCAGGGGTGCAATCCTGGCGTCCACCTGGAGGCGGTGGCAGTGACGAGGTGAAGCCTGGAGGAGGCGGCGACTTACCTTGCACTCACAGCCCATCTGGTACCTGTGGTTCAGGCTCTTCTTCTGGGTGGTGCTCAGGGTGTCCCAGGGCACAATGAAGTCACAGAGGGTGATGTGCATCTTCCCGTTCCCATCGGCCTTTCCTGGGGAGAAAATTGGCCGCCGACCTCAGCGCAGGGCGTGCCGCCTGCTTCCTCCGCCCACGCCTGCACCCGGGCGGCCCGGGCACCGGGGAATGTAGTTCCGACAGCACCACGTGCTAAGGGCAGACTTGTGCCCTAGCCGGTTTGGCTCAGTGGGTAGAGCACTGGGCTTCAGACTTAAGGGTTCCGGGTTCGATTCCAGTCAAGGGCACGTACCTCAGTTGCAGGCTCCTCCCTGGCCCGGGCCCTGGTCAGGGCTGGTGCAGGAGGCAGCCCATCGGTGTGTTTCTCTCACATAGGTGTTCCTGTCTTTCCCTCTCTCTTCCTCTCCCTCCAAAAATCGACGGGAAAAATATCCTTGGGTGAGGATTTTTTAAAAGCAGCAGCAGCAGCAGCAGCAGCAGCAGCGTGACTACTCCAGCGCTTACCCCGAATCCTAATAACTAAAAAGAGACGTGTTCGGGTGGCCTTAGACACTTGGAGAAAAGACCAGTGTTTTTTCCGACCTGCGTCCACTTCCTGCGAGCTCGGTTCTCCTCAGGCAGGACCAGCACTGCAGGGGCGAGCACCCCAGCCCCATCGGGTGTCTGTGGCCTCTGCACCACCCCGGTGCTCGCCACGCCTGCCGCGGCCGCGCCGTCACCGCAGCGGGCCGAGCTCCCTCCGGCTCGTCCTCCGTGCCCGGCGCGTGGCTCCTGCAGCCTCGATCGGCGGCCACGTGCACTGTCCCTGCTGCTTGTCCTCTTCTCTTCTGCGTCTCGCTCCCTAGCCACGCCACGAGCGTACGGGGAAAGGCTGGTCTGACACCAACCGCTCAACAGGAGTCCCCGGGGAAGCCGCGGGGGTCCCAGCCACCTGCCGCTCACCTGCCTTTGTGGCGGCTTTCGCCTCCACCTTTCCAGTACTGGCTCAAGCTTTAGTGGCAGCCGGCGAAGGCTGGCGAGGGCACGAAATGCAAATGGCATGTTTCAACAGCCCAAGTGGCTGGGCTAGTGGGGGCTTCGGAGGTCGTGGGCACAGGCAGCAGCATCTCAGAACGTTAAAAGGAAACCCCTTTAGGATAATTTTTAAAAAATTTATTTCATTGATTTTTACAGAGAGGAAGAGAGAGGGATAGAGAGTTAGAAACATCGCTGAGAGAGACACATCGATCAGCTGCCTCCTGCACATTCCCTACTGGGGATGTGCCCGCAACCCAGGTACATGCCCTTGACCGGAATCGAACCTGGGACCTTTGAGTCCGCAGGCCGACGCTCTATCCACTGAGCCACACCAGTGAGGGCTGGAATAGATGATTAAGATCTGATTGGGCCCGGCTGGTGTGGGTCAGTGGTTGAGCATCAGCCTATGACCCAGGAGGTCACAGTTTGATTCTGGTCAAGGGCACATGCCCAGGTTGCAGGCTCGATCCCCGGTGGGGGGTGTGCAGGAGGCAGCTGATCCATGATTCTCTCTCATCACGGATGTTTCTCTCTCCCTCTCCCTTCCTCTCTGAAATCAATAAAAATATATTAAAAAAAAATAAAAAAGACTTGTGTGGGCAAGCCTGGCTCGAGCATCTACAACAGTCTACGTATGTCTGCCTTGGAGGAAAGCAACGTCTTTCTTGGAAACGGAAAAACAGGAATTAATTGAAATTTGTAGCTGAGGGCTGCGTGTTTATTTTTCCTTGTGGGGCTCGAGAGACCGTGGGAGGAGATCACAGGGCCGCATCTCTGAGAACCCCCAAACGTGCGTGTCCCATTCGACACGTGCAGGTGAGTCACCAGCCCCCCCGGGCCACGTGGTCACTCCCAGGGCGGCGGCTGCACCCTGTGATGTCTGGTTAGCCCGTCCTGACTCCAGGAGAGAAAGGTTCAGAATCGGTGGTTTCACCCGTAGCTGCCGCTGAGCCCGGGGAAGAGGTTTCGTGGCAAAGGGGCACACAGGTTTCTAGAACGGGGAGGTGTGAGGCGTGCGGAAGCCGCCGAGGTCACTGCACCCCTGGGAGCAAGGGGAAGGGGCCCAGCCCTGCCTCCTTAGCAAGCGCCTGGCAGCCCCGCAGTTTGGGCAGACAGCCTCTAGAGGGCGGTGTGCCCCTCGCGGGCTCTCGTTTTCTTTTTCTTTTTGTTAATCCTCACCCCAGGACATTTTCCCATTAATCTTTATTGTTTAAAAAATGCTTTTACTGATGTTTTAGAGAGACAGGAAGGGAGAAAGAGAGCGAGAAACATCGCTCAGCTGCCTCCTGGGGATGGAGCCTGCAACCCAGGCATGTGCCCTGACCAGGAATTGAACCCGCGACGTTGCCAGGGTGGGGCAATGTTCTACCAACTGAGCCACGCTGGCCAGGGCTCCATTCGTTTTTGGAGACAGTGGAAGGCAGGGGGAGTGACGGAGAGGAACATCCATGTGAGAGAGCCACGTCGACACTGCCTCCTGCCCATGGCCCGACCAGGGCCGGAGATGGAGCCTGCACCGAGGTACATGCCCCTCGCTTCCTCCTGTGGGTCCTCCGGGTGCGGCACAGAGAGAGGACCCCCAACACCAGAAGCTGGTGGTTTCCGGCAGCAAGTTCCCTGCCCCACGGGAGATTCTGTCTCCCTTCTCTTCTCTCCAGATTGCGTTTTTTCTGATCACAAAAATAACCGTTGTCGTAACGTGCAAAACAGAGCCCACGGGGCAGGAGGAAGAGGAGACACAACCGACGATGACGAGGTTGCCGCCTGCTGCTCCTGCTGCTCCGGGCACAGGCCGAGCGCCCCCGGAGGCCGCAGGGGACGCCGCCCCTGTGCCGGGAGCGCTAGCAGCTTCGCCGCCTCCCTGTCACTGGGGCAGCAGCCAGGTCTCCGATCTCTGCGCCCTGATTTCGTCCCCACACCCCTCTCTCCGCTGGGCGGGTGGCACCTTCCCTATAAAAGCCGCATGCGCGGGAGGGAAGCCGGTGCGGCTGCCTTGGAGAGCCGTCTGGCGGTTCCTCGAACGATTAAACAGTCACCATATGTCTCGCGATTCCACTCCTGGTATCCGCCCCGGAGCAACGAAAACACACGTCCACGCACAAAGGCGTGCGCGGCTGTTCTAGCGACGCTATTCACGGTAACCCCGAGGTGGGAACAGCCCCCGTGTCCGCGGAACCATGAATGGGGAGGCGGAATGGGGTGCGTCCATTCGGTGGAGCATTACGGGGCCGCAGAAAGGCGTGGCGGGCTGACACCCGCCACAACACGCGTGGTGCTGAGGGACAGGAGCCAGGCAGGAGGGGCCACGGGGTACATGGTCCCGTAACACAGAAGCCCGGAGCAGGGAAGTCTGGAGTCAGAATCAGCTCAGAGGCTGCCGAGAGCCAGGGGGGGGGTGGGGAAGGGGGGTTGGGGAGGTGAGAGCTGGGGGACAACCCATCTGGACTAGGGTGATGGCCGCACAGCCCTGTCAACGCCAAAGCCACTGAGTCACACGCTGTCTGTGGGGGAACTGCCAACCCGGAGTGGATGCTCTCAAAGCAGCGAGACGTGCAGAAGTGCCCATAACAGGGGAGAACCTCCCACCGTCCCCGAGGACAGGAGCCAGAGTCTCGATGTAGCAGCAGCAAAGATACCAGGGGCAGGGGCCGGACAGGGGCCCCGGCGGGAGGGAGGGACCCCCGGACGGACCACAGGCCTCCTCCTCCCTCGGGGGCCTGGGCATAGAAATGGCGACTACGGTGAAAGCTATGTTCTGTGGCTTGCACCACAGCGCACCACGGAGACGCCGGATGCACCATCGAAGCCACAGATTCAAACGGGGTCGCCCCGCCCCCTCGGGCCCCGGTCCCTCGGCCCAGCTGCCGCGCACGCACCTGCGATGAGATACTCCTTCTTGCCTCCGACGTCCAGCGAGACCCCGCAGATGGCGGAGGACGGGGCCGTGTAGATGAACTCGATGTCCCTGTCAGGCCCCTTGAACATCTGGGAAGATGAGGGTGGGCCCAGGTCAGCGCCGCGGCTGCGCAGCCGCAAACTCCATGAACCCTGAACCCGGGTATTTCCGGGGGGTGGGGCTGGGGTAGATGCTCTTCTGCTTGGTCTCCGGGGACCTGGCCTCCCTCTGCCCCCCCTCCCTCTACCCCCCTTTCCCGCTCCTCCTGCCCCTGGCACACGCCCCACCCCACCCCTCACCTTGATCTGCTTGATCTCGTACTGGATCCTCTTGATGGGGTTGCCATAGACGTCGTTGCCGGAGCCCACCTCCTTCTCGCTCACCACCTTGGCCCTGATCACTGCGAAGCACAGGACGCAGAGGTGAGCGCAGTCCCCGCACACGCAGGGAAGGGGCAGCGGGGAGGCCACGAAGCCGGGATCGGGACCCCCGCAGCCCCTCTCCCTCTTTCCATTTCCAGGCGCATCAGCCGGTGCCGGCAACCGTCCCTGATGGCTTTCGAAGCTCTGCCCTGGGACAGGTGACCCTGCAGGCCACTCGGGGTGTCGCGTTCAGACGGGAGGGAGAGAAGGAACAAGGAGCAGAGCACTGGGGCTCCACGGAGCCTCCTGCCGCCACCCTCACCCCCAGGTGGACTCAGACCTCGGGACCCGCTGGCCAGGCCAGCTTTCCCCCAGAACAGGGGGGCCAGGACCCCCGAGTTGCTCTCTACATCTCCGCCTGGTGCCGGCACCCCCCACCAGGGCCAGCGCCCCGCCCAGGCCCAAACCCCACTCTTATTTCTCCTGTTGGAGCCGAGCCATGACGGACCCAGCCCAGGCCAGGCCCCGGCCCGCAAGGCCACGGCTGGGAAACGCCGCCCGGGCCACCAGGACCGAGGGCTTGTTCCCGGAGAAGAGGCCGTCGGCCCAGCGACTCCTCCCGCCCCAGCACCAGGTGTCCATTTAGTCCTGTCCCTTCAGCTCACGCATCCACCTCGGCTGCCCGCTGCCCACAGCTGCAAGAGGAAGTGCTTTGCAATCCAGTGCCAGCGGCTCCTTCCGCTGCTGGGGGGGCTGGGACGGATCCGTTTCCAAAGCTTTGCATGTGCTCTGGTCACCCCAAGTGCTGACCCCAGAGGTCGAACCCTGGCACCTTCAGGACAGGGGTGTCCGCCCTCCGTGCCTGGAAGGTGTTTGCTTTGGGGACGGTCTCCCTAGAACTAGCCTCCTCTGCCGCTCCCTTTATTCACTCATTATTATTGATTTCAGAGAAGCGGGGAGAGGAGGGAGATGAAAACATCAAGGAGGAGGAGCCCAGCCAGTGTGGCTCAGTGGTTGAGCATCAACCTAGGAACCAGGAGGTCACAGTTCAATTCCCGGTCAGGGCACACGGCCGGGTTGCAGGCTCCATCCCGTGTGCTGTGAGCAGGAGGCAGCCGGTCGATGATTTCCATCACTGATGTTTCCATCTCCCTCTTCCTCTCTGAAATCAATAAAAAATATATTTCAAAAAAAACTAAACCCCAGGCCTGGACTCGTGTTTACTGAACACCTACTGTGTGCTGGGCCTGGTATTGTCCCTGCAGCGGGCTGCTCACCCCACTAGCCCCCCCCCGTTGCAGGAACCTACGGGAGGAGGAGGAGGGCGAGTCTTTGTCAAGACTTTGCCCCCAAGACGACGGCCTCTCCCCAGGCTGCTCAGATTTTGCCTTTTCTTCCTTCATTCCCGTCTGCCATCCACCCCACATCTGGGTTTGGGATCCAGGGTGACACACTGGCTGCTGAATCCACCGCCAGATGCCGGCTACTGGAACGCACAGCCGTCCGCTTAATTCAAAGCACACGCGGCCGCAGAGCCCGCCCCGCCCCGGCCACCGCATGCCGTCACTTCCTCCCAAGGATCCTGCACAAACAACCCGCGGCCACACTCGGGTGGAAAGAACAGGGTGGGCGGAAAACGAAGCTCACGGATGGCGCTCCGGGGAGCTCAGGCTCTGCGTGGACCGCGAGCGACCGCAACCACCCAGGGGCAAGACCCACGCAGGCCAGGCTGTCCCGAGGGGCAGGGGACAGCGGGGGGGCTTGTGGGAAACCGCAGGGTCCCCAGGCCGAGACTCATGTCCCCTCCCGACACCTCTGAGCCCTGCTGGGTCCCGAACAAGCCGATGCCCTCTCTCTCTCGGGGGCCCAACCCGAGAGAACGGCCTCTGAGAAGTTCGCTGAGGCCACGCGTATCGAATTATCTGTTATCTGGCCACGGGCCAGCAGAGCTCAGGGTCCGTGTGCCTCCCGTGTGTGCATATCCTGCAGGGCCTTTCCAATGGGCTGCTCTGCCAGCCGCCTGCTCGGCTCCCAGCCTGAGGACAGGGAAGCCTATGGACTTGGACGTGTGACTTGCAGCGGCCATGGCCATGGCCTGGGCCCAGGCCCTCAGGGCTCCAATCCAGCCCCCAGGCCCGGAGGTAGCGCCCTGGCGGAGGGGAAGTCACGGGGCTGTCCAGACGAGGTGCGAGAATCCCAGGATTCGGAAAAATATCCGTCTCCTGCGAGGTCAGACCCGGGCCCTGACTCAGACGGGCAGGGGTGGCTCAGGGCCAGCAGAGGGCACGCCCCGGCCCCACTCACCCCGAGGCCTCCAGAGGGGCACAGCGCCCCTGGGGTTTGCTCACGGCCTCTGGGAAATGCCCAGCGGTCCCCCCATGAGGGGCCCTCGCTCCCAGTGACCCCACTGGCCGCAGTCGAGAGAGGGAGGGTGGGAGGACGGTCGTCCTGCTGCGGTGCCTGGAGTGACCGCCGGCCAGTGCGCTGGGGCCTTGGTTGGAGAGTGGGAACCGCTGTGTGTGGTCACGGGCCGGCGCCCGCAGAGGAGGGCACATTTCCTGGGGCAGATGGTGTAGCGCCCTGTCCTTGTCCCTCACTGGGGCTGGAGGGTTCCATGCTTCTGCCTCCGCCCCCCAGAGAAGGGCGCCGAGTTCAGACATTGCCGCCCTCCAACCGCAGCGCGCTGGTCCTCGCAGGTGCCCGCAACCAGCTCCCATGCTGCCCCCTCGAGGGCAGAGGACCCCCAACTGCTGGTCTGTAACTGAGTAACCTCCGGAGGGCACTGGGGGCCTTGGGGGCCCAGCAGACACAGTTGTGCACCTTCCCTGTGGGCCTGCATCTGCTTCGCGAGCAGGTGGGCTGCCCTCGGGCCGGAGACCTGGAAAGGGGACTGTGCAGGCACAGAGTGCAGACCCACGCGGGCACCGGGGAGAGGCCACGCCCCTGAACTGCACAAGGAATGGGGTGCGGCTGAGCAGCCCAGAGATGTCACAAGGAATGCATGACATCAGTGCTGGCTCGGTGCCCAGAGTCCGAGGGAGGGTCCAGCCCCACCGGCCCCTGCAGCCCTGCTTTCCACCCAGCCCCTGCCATCCCAGGTGCCCTCAGTGGGCAGGGGGAGGGGATGGGGGGCTTCCCCAAGCACTCGGCAGCCTCTCCCGGCCCCTTTTGGTCAGTGGTGGAGCAGGCCTCCCAGTCCACTCCTTTTAGGGAAATGAAGGGAAAGGGGCCGTCACTTAGTAATTAAAAACAGCCCTGTGCTGGGGGGAGCCGAGGGTTTCTTGGGTCCCTGCTGCGGCTGCGAGAGGCCACACCCCCCCTCAGGGCCCTCAACCTCCCGTCCCCAGGAAGTGACCACTGTCCCCAGTTCTGGGACAGAGCTGTGCCCGTCCAGGGCAAGGGCAAGACTTGGCCAGTGGGACCCAGGTCAGGGTCAGGAATGCCTGGAACGGGGACTGCTCAGAGGAGAGGTGCTTGGGGCAGAGGGTGGGGGTGGGGCAGGGAGGGCGACTGGGTGCAGCCCCAGCCCAAGGCCACGCTGCCCGTGAGCCTGGTACTTAGGGGCCTGCCAGGCCTGCCCCGTGCTGCTCAGGATTCCAGCACACACGTGGGCGGCTGTGCCCTGGATGCCTGTCTCTATGGAGACCAGCTCTCCCATCTCGGTTTCCAGTCCATGTGCTCCCCCAACCCCGACCTTGGAGCTGGAGAGAACGGTCCACACCCCGTGCCCGCCTCATCCCTCCAGGACCCTGGCAGGACCCCGACCCCAGCCCGGCACCCTCCGCCCTCCTCCCTGTGGGCCCAGCGGGACCTCATGCCACAGGCCTCGGTCACATGCCACAGCCCTGAGCCCGGCCCTTCCCACTCACGTGCTGCTGAATCATGTGAAAAAAATGCACCGGCCCCGGGAGGGTTTGCGAGAACAGAGCGGCTTTGTGGGGGCTGCTGCTCCCACTCTCTCCGCCAAGCCCAGCCCAGCCCAGCCCAGCTCGGCCCTGCAAACCCCAAGCCTGCAGCGGGGAGCTGCGGCAGGGAGGGGCCTGGACAGGCGCTGAGGGACGGCCCTCCCCCTCCCTCACTCTCCCCACCCCCAGGCTAGGAAGGGGGTGGCTGTGCCCTGGGCAGCTCTGCTCCTCTGCTCGAGGGCTTAGCCCTGTTGGCACTCACGGTGTGCCGTGGCTCTGAGGCCCGTGGTGCGGGGTGTGACCTCGCCCACTGCGCTTCTCAGGCAGGAGACAGACACGGGGACGTCGAGGCGGAGTCCTTGCGTCCACCTGCAGGAAACGGCGCGGGCGCTGGGCAGCTCATGCCCCATGGCTTCGTCTGGTCCTTGTTGCTCAGCCTCATGAATAAGCCTCAGACCCGTAGTGTGTGGTGCGGGGGGCGGCAATCCAGCAGCCCCTCACCCCGACCCCCATCTCCAGACACTCCCTGCACTGCAAGGTGCACATCGGGGTGTGACGGCGGGCGCAGAGGCAGGACGCCGCCCGGGCCTGGCAGCCTCTCCCACTCGTTGGAAGGACTACCAGGTGGGAGCGGACCTCCAGGCCTCCAGCTTTGGACATCTTGTTTTTCCCTTTATTTCCATTTCTGAGGCCCTATGACTGTACGCCTGGCTGGTGGGGGGAAGGGACAGGGACGAGGACACGCAGAGCAGCGCGCGGAATTCGGGGTCACATCCAAACCCAGCGACGCCCTCTGTGGGACGGGTGGGAGGGCAGGTGCTTTGTCCTGCTGCCAGGGGGTCATGTGGGTGGGACTGCCGGGCAGAGATGAGTCAGCCTGCACCCTGTCTCGCTGCCCGCCCCCCGCACCTACTTTTAGCTCAGAAGGGGTGCTCTCTCACCTACCATGCAGGGACCACAAATACAACCTTTGAAATTGGAAACAAAAATAGCCCCACTCCCAGGCGGGCTCATCCACTCACCAGCCCGCGGCTTCTAAGGAGACCTGTGACTCAATGTTTGGGTCCCTGTGGCCTCGGCTTTCGGCTTTAAACCTGATGACCCCGCAGCACCCTGGGCCCGAGGCCATCCCCCGGGGCAGACAGACAGGAGCCCTAGGTGGGGATCCCACAGCTCCCTGAGCCGAGGGGATCCTGGGGCAGACAGGAGCCGCAGAGGGTCTCATAACACAGGAGGCTGAGCATCCGCCCAAAGCCAATACCCTGCCCCTCGGGCGGCCCTCTAACAGCCCTCCTGGCCACAGGCTGGGCCACTTTGCAGCCTGCCCCGTGCCATTCCGGGAGCCAGTGCCGACAGACCCCGCCAGGAATGACAAGTGGAAAGGTCACGGTCGGACAGTGGCGCCCGCAGGATGGAACGTGAGCTGGTGGAGGGACCTCACCCGAGCCTCTGATGCACAAGGGGGCAGGTTTGGGGGCTCGGGTTCCTCGGGGACACCCCCTGCTCAGTCACCAGACCTGCCTGTGCCTCCCACCACGGCCGCCGGTCACCCCACGTGTCCTCACCACCTTGTGCCCTCCACCGGGACCCGAGTGCCGGGACTCCAGCGTGTGCACTCCATGCATCCCAGGGACGGGGCAGCGCCTGCCCCTCCGTTTAATAAGGAAAAACAGGGTGAGATGCAGCCAACATCTCCCAGAGGGAAATAGGAGGGAAAAAAGGTGAAAATGGAAGAAAAGGAACCTCTCCCGCCCCTCTGACCCAGCGTGGCGTTCGGACCTCCCCCAAGTGCTGCTGGGCCCCCAGCCCCAGACCCACATGCATTAGGGGTGCAGTTCTCTTCGGGGGCAGGACATACACAGAGAAGCTGAGACCTGGGGAGAAGGCTTGGGGCGTCAGGTGGTGACACGAGGCTGCAGCCAAACAGCTAACGGACACCTGCGTGTGACACGGGGGCAGTGACTGTCCCACGTCCCAGGGCACACACGACATCACATCCTTTTTATAAAGTTCACACACAAGTAAGACTCAGCCGCTCCAAGCTCCGTGTGTGTGTGTGTGTGTGTCCGCGTCCACGTGGTGGGATGAGGGCAGCCCCGCCGGGGGCAGCGGCAGGAAGAGGACGTCACGGGCTCTGCAGCCAACAGCCCAGGTCCCGCGTGCTCGGGGGTTTGCTCAGGGCTGTTCACGGTGGTGTCTACGGAGAGGAGGAGGCCGCTCACAGACCAGCGACGTGAGTGTGTCCTGGGTGAGGACGCACAATCCAGCGGGGTGTATCTGAGGGCCTCGGAAGGGGGGAAGGGGGGGGCACCGTCTCCTGATAGGCTAGGCCGGGGTCAGCGGACTGTGGCTCTGGCCAAGTCCAGCCCCCAGCTGTTTTGTAAACAAGGTCTTAGTGGAACTCGCTCAGCCAGGCCCGCGCACTGCTGCTGTCCACGCGGGGGCTGGGGGGGCGCCGTCCGTGGAGGGCTGTGGAGCCTGAGCGCCTAGACTAGCTTCTATCCGGCTCTGGGCAGAAAATGTTTGTGCCCCTCTGTCCCAGTCCCTAAGGATGCAACTGGCAGACGAAACCTACGAGTGTGGGGTTTCCATGGCGGCTGAGTCACACGTAAAGGGTGGGTGGAGGGGGTAGAAACTGACCAGACACCCAGGTTCCCACCAGTGGAGTCCAGAGGGCCCCCCACTAGGGTTAGTGGCTGGGAACCACTTCCCTGTCTCCCCCTCCTCCTCCCGCCCTTTCCTGTCTCACTCCCTTCCTCTCCTCTCCTCCTCCTCTCTCTCTCCTCCCTCCAACTTATTACTATTCGCTACACGAATGTCACTGAGAGCCTTAGCAGATGTGGCTCAGTGGATAGAGCACCAGCCCACAGACCGGAGGGTCTTGGGTTCCATTCTGGTCCAGAGCACACACCTCAGTGGCAGGCTCCATCCCCAGCCCCGGTCGGACGCATGCGGGAGGCAACCAATCGATGTGTCTCTCCCACATCGATGTTTCTCTCTCTCCTCTCCCCCTCCCTCCCTCTCTCTCTCAAAATCAATTTAAAAAAATACCCTCGGGAGAGGAGTCACAACAAAAAAGAACATTACTAAGCGACATCCTAGCAGATGACGGTGTTGTGGGTGTGAATGACGAAGGGAGGATTTGGTTAAATCTCTCCGAGATGCCTCTCTGGGGGGCTCAGCGACAGGTGCTGCCTTTGTGACACGGGGCCTGCCTGACCCGGGGGGCCCCCCGCGAGTGCAGCGTTTATTGGTCTCAAAACCTCTGGAGCGCTGACTTGACCTGAACTCCTCCTCTGAGCTCGTGGCTCGGGGACACGCCTCTGCGCCCTGGGCCGGACCTGGACCCGGACCCGCCCCGCCCCCACACGGCCCGGGTGGGAATCGGCTCTAAAGGCAGGACGCGGGGCAGCAACGGGCCGGCGACGCAGACACAGGTCTCACCCCTCAGTCCGTCCCGGTGTCGCCCGGAGGCCAGTGCTGTATTGACCGGCAGCGCAATCACACGCTCTGAAACTCTTGCAAGCGCCGCCTGGCCTGCTCGAGGAACTGCTTGTGCGACTTGCTTTGCTCCAAAATTTGCTCCTGAAGGTCACGGATCACCTGACTGTGCCCGCTGTCACCGTCGTCATCGTCCTCCTCGTCCTCCTCGCTGCTGGCGGCCGGCGGGGACGCGGCCGGTGGGGACACGGCCAGCGGGGTGGCGGCGGTGCGCTCATGCCCCCCTGCCCCCTTCAGGTCCCGGAGGGAAGGCCCCGGGCCCTGAGCCGCGATGGGAGCCGGGTGAGCTCTCCTCTGCGCCCCCACCTCCGTCTCTGTCGTCTCCGTCTCTGTCTCCTCTCCTCGCTCCGCCAGGGGCAGGCCCAGGGCTTCCCAGCTCAGCTGCGGGAGTTCGAGCACCTCCACCAGCTGCGGTCGCCATCTCTGCTCCGGGCTCTGCTTGGGCCAGGCCCCCGCCGGGCCGGCTCTGCCCACCGGTGTGCGCGGGGGAAGCTGCGGCAAGAACGCGTCGGGTCGGGGCGGCTGGTGCCTGGATCGGAGGCTGCACCAGGGCGGGCTCTCCTCCTCGGTGTGGGATGCCAGGTCCCCCTCGTCCGACAACAGGGGCTCGACCATCCTCCGGTACTGCTGGCCCTTGAGCTTGCACAGGAGCTCCTTCAGGTTGGCGCTGGGCGCCGCGGGGCGGGCGTCCGCCGGGGCTGGGGCCGGGGCCAGCTCCATGAGCCCATCGCCCGCCCGCCTCTCCCAGCATGGCTGCCCCTGGCACCCGCACGCCTCCGGGAAGCCCCACTCCTCGCTGGGGCACGAGTCCGTCCCTGGCCTGGACTCCAGGTACTGGTTCAGGTGCGTCTTCAGCTTCCTGTTGGTGCTGAACAGCTCCCTGAAGACGGACTCCAGCTCCCTCTTCCACCTGCTCCCCTCCCGGCGCTGGCGTGGGGAAGCGGGGGGCGAGGCTCCCCTTCCACAGGGCACGCCCGCGGGCCACAGCGGTTCCAGACTGTCCACCTGGCCCTGGGGACACTGGCCCAGACCGTCGTTCTTTGGGCCCGGAGACAGACGAGCCGTCCTCGCCGGCGACCTCCTCCCGCCCGGGGCGCCGTCTCTCTCCTGGTCGCCCAGGAGCACGACCCCGCCCGCAGCAGCCCAGAGCGACCCCACGTCCAGGTCTCCCTGCACCCGAGGGTCAGGACGGTGGCCACTGCCGGTCTTCCTCGAAGATCTCCGCTTCCCTTTCTTCTTCTCGGGGGGACCCGGGGCAGGACGGGGCAGGTCCACGGCCTTGCCGGCCCCCTTCTTCTCCACGCCCACCGCGGTCCTCCGGGACTTCTGTGGCCGGGGCCGCAGTCTGACCAGGTCTTCCTGCCGACGCTTCTCTCCTCTGAGGGCCGCTCTCTGCTTCTCCCGGGCCTTCGGCTGCCCGGTGGCTCCTCGCCGGCCCGGCCCCTGCGGGTCAGGCCTGAGCCCCATGGGCCATCCGCCTCCGGCACCCAGCAGATGCGCTATCTGCAGCCGGTCCAGGCCTCGGGCGCGCTGGTGGGGGGCCACCTGCCAGCCCGGCCGCAGCCCCTCGGCCCAGTGCTGAGGCTGCGGGCTCCTCCACGGCCCCAGGTCCGGCCTTCTCTGCACGGCCAGGTGACCTCTCTCCCGGACTTGCAGCAACTTGGGTTTCTGCTTCAAAAGCAAGGCCTGGTTGTCGGGATGGGGACTCGGGGGAGCGGCTCTCTCTGCCCCCCGTTTCACGTGGGAGCTCTTGGAGGCCATGGTGTCGGAGGGACGCCGGTGGGAGCCAGGGGCTGAGGAGCCACAGATGCCACGGCTGTTCCACGTCAGGCCCGCGCGGGCAGGAGGGTGCTCGCTGCTGCCCGGAGAGCGAGCAAGGCCCTGGGGACAAGGCACACGGGCTCGGGATGAGGGGCCGGCCTCCGACGCGTCCCTGCCACCCTCTCCCTCCACACCCGCCCCCCGCCGGCTCTTGGTCTCCCCTTTCTGTCCTTCACACCTGAACACGACCCCAAGGGGCACTTCTCAAGGGGGAGCACTGTCAGGGTCTGCAGACATTTTGGGGGCAGCTCGCAGGTGAGGCCAGGGATGCCGCCCTCAGGCCCAGGGCTCACGAACAAGAGGGATCCGGTCGTCCACAGCACCAAGGCGAGAGCCCTGTCCCACCCCGACACGTGAGGACTCCGGTGGGGGTGGGCGGTGCAAAGGATGGGCCCTCGGGAGGGAGAGATACTCAAAAATGGAGGGAGGGCCCGGCCCGCATGGCTCAGGGGCTGAGCATCGACCTATGAACCACGAGGTCACGGTTCACGTCCCGGTCAGGGCACAGGCCCGGGTTGCAGGCTCCATTCCCAACTGGGGTCGTGCAGGAGGCAGCCGATCCATGGCTCTCATCATTGATGTTTCTCCCTCTGCCCCTCTCCCTCTCTGAAATCAATGAAGATTCTTTAAAAAAAAAAAAAAAAAAGGAGAATGGAGTGGAGGAGGAGCAGCTGGCTACTCAGGGTGTGTGTGTGCAGGGAGCTGGAGAGACCTGTGCAGGTGTCGGGGGGGAGGCATGTGCGGGGGGAGGCGTGTGTGCACGTGTGCGCGCAGGTGAGTCTGCGTGTGTGCACGTGTGCGCGCAGGTGAGTCTGCGTGTGGGCACATCTGGTACTAGAATCTGATGCAAACCAATCAGAGAGGGGACTGGGCTGGAGTTACTTCTGTCGTCATGACTCCCAACGCTTTGTTCTTGGAATTCTCTGAGGAGGAGTCTCGGGCAGCAAGAAGGGACATGGGGTCAGGCCCACCCAGGAGCACAATCCAGGAGGCCCTCCGGGGCCCCGGGGACCCTGGCTCCACCACGGAGCCGCCGCGGTGACTGCAGCTGCTCCGGGCACTCTTTTATGGTAACCTCGGAGGTGAGGCGCTATCATCACCCTGGGTTCACAAGTGGGGAAACTGAGGCAGGGAGTAGTGCAGAACCTGGACCTGGATCACACAGCTGGCAGGTGGCACAGACAGGCCCTCTGCCGCTCGGGTCAGCCCGTGACTGTGACCCGCCTCGGCTGGTCTCCTGCCGCCAGCTTTCGGTAAATCTGACCACTTAGAATGGGGGGTCGTGTCCGACTCTACCAGGCTCCCCGCCATCATGACAGGAGGAGGGGGGGGACAGGAAGCGGGCTCCCCGAACACAGCGACTGAGGTTTTGACAAAGGTGCCAAGGCAACCGAATGGGGGACCCCAGGGGATCATAGTTCTCCCCCCCAAAAAAATGCTGCTGGGACTGCTGGCCATCACGTGCGAAAACGATGACTCCAGACGCTCCTGTCACCAGAGGCAGAACCACACCCCTCACACGACTGTGAACTCAAAGCAGATCTGAGACCGGCCTCGAGGTCTCACACTGCAGAGGCTCAGAGGGAACAGCAGCACCCCCTCACGGCCGGGGGCAGGCCCAGACGTCTCAGGTGCAGCGCCAACAGCGCCGGGGACACGGGAAATCGAGCAACTGGGGGACCACTGACTTGACAAACCTTCGCGATTCAAAGGACACCCCTGAGCAGCGAAAACACAAGGCACAGACTGGGAGGAAGCGGCACAAATCACACGTCCGACAGAAGACCTGCCTGCGGGATACACGCACAACGACCCTCAATCAGAACGCAGCCAGCCCGTTCGCGACGAGCCAAGGTCGAAACGGACCTTCAGCGAAGAAGACGTGCGCGCAGCCCACAAGCCAGGCAAGGATGTTCAAGGTCAACAGGCACGAGGGAAGGGCTATCTGGAGCTACAACGAGACGTGACTGCAGGCCACCGGCACGGCTTCCACGAAAACCACAGCTGGGCCCGGCCGGCGTGGCTCCGTGGTTGAGCGTCCACCTACCAACCAGAAGGTCACAGCGCGATTCCCGGCCAAGGGCACGTGCCTGAGTTGCGGGCTCGATCCCCAGTAGGGGCCGTGCAGGAGGCAGCCGATCAGTCATGCTCTCTCACCATGGATGCTTCTACCTCTATCTCCCTCCCCTTCCTCTCTGAAATCAATGAGAATACATTATTTTTAAAAAATACACGCGCACACAAAACAAACAGTCCGTGAGTGCTGTGAGGATGAGGGTCAAGAGCTGGGAGCCAGGATTTGTCCTCCCCTGACCTCTGACCGCCCGTGGCTGACAGGCGCTAGGAGAGGGGCCTGGGTGCGTGGACCTGTGTGGGTACAACAGGCCACCCTCCCCTTCGAGTGTTCTGCCTGCACTTGGAAGGCAAGATCCAGCAGTGTTTCCAGAACCTCCCGGAGAGCCGGCCGTGGCTCTGGCGAGGCAGGCCTGGGCGCAGCGAGATCCGATGTCCTCGGAGCTCCCAGGACCACGCTTAGTGCCTGACCGCCCCCCCCCCCGCCCCGCCACAGCCACGGCCCCCGTTCAGCTACGTGACGCCAGCACCGACATTATCAAGTCTCCAACAGCGTCCGCAGACCACCTGCACCGGTACCACCTGAGCCGCTAGCTGAAGTGCAGATCCCGGAGCCCACCCCAGGCCGACCCCATCCCAGCCTCCGCAGGAGGCGCCCAGGAGCGCGCTCAGTGGACCGTCACCCGCGCGCGGGCCACCCCTGCCTGTGGGCTTGGGAACGGTCCAGCGGGTCACGGTTCCGCACCCTTCCCAGCTGGGCTCGCTGCCAGGCGCCTCGCCTTTCGCATGCCCACACACCCAGTTCCTCTTCCGCAAACGGGCACCTCCCTCCCCCCACAGCCACAGGCCCAGCCCAGGTCCGGCTCCTCCTCCCACCACCACGTCGCCGACCTCAGCAGCAACAGGGAAGCTGCTCCGGCCGAGACCCACGCGCTCAGCAGCGGGGCAACGCCGGTCAGCGTCTCTCCCCTTTGAAACGCGTAAAAATAGCTCTCAGAAGGCGGCCAGAGAGAGCACGCGTGGTGTCATTAGAGCTGCTTTCCCAGCAAGCCTCACCCCGCTGCCTCTGGGGGCACAGAGAATCACCGGAGGGAACTCTCGGGGACCCTGGGCTATCTTTAGGATTGTAACGTGGGGAACCGCTAAAGGCTTGTAAGATGTATCGGTGGGGGACAGTCTCGCTAAGTCACGTGACCCCAGGACATAATCTGGGTTTTTTAAGTCGACGTCTGACAGCTTCCTGTGTCCTCCCTGGCGGTGGCTTTCTGTCGGCCTGACGGCTCCCGCCCGCCCTGACCAGCACCCACACGAAGCAGCGTGTTAAAACCACGAGCGAAGGCCCGGCCGGTGCGGCTCCGTGGCTGGGCGTCAGCCCAGGCACCAGGAGGTCATGGTTCAATTCCTGGTCTGGGCACACGCCCAGGCGGCAGGCTCCATGCCCAGTCGAGGGCGTGCAAGAGGCAGCTGCTCCGTGGTTTTCTCTCATCATTGATGTTTCTCTCCTTCTCTCCCTCTCTGTCTCTGAAATTCGGGGTTTTTTTTAAGCTTTAAAAACAACAACTGTAAGAGCGGACAGTCGGGGGCACCGATGGCTCTTCCCAAGCCAAGCCCCTGAGCGTGGGGTCGGAGCTCATCTATCCCGGAGGCCGCGCCCACGGCACACCGTTTCCCCGTGGAAACCAGCCCACGTGGAGCTGGGAAGTGGACCTCCGGCTCCGGTTGCTAACAGACCGCACACCCGCCGGATCGCACAAGACACAGGCAGTGGGACACACGTCTACACTCACAGGTGGGCCCAGAGCCACCGGGCTGGCGGGCGGTGCAAAGGGGGTGGAGGTTGGAAGCAAGGAGGCCCGAGGGCTGGAGCTGCTGAGCCGGGAGCCGGCGGGGACCACCAAGAGGCAGAGTGGTCTCTACCTGCGCTGACAGAAACGCCTAGAACAAGTCGGGGAATGGTCTGGTGCAGCCCAGTCTGCCCTGTTCAGACTTCACCAGCCGGTCCAGGCCCCAGAGTGAGAGGGGCCCATGGAGGAGGTGCTCCGACATCTGAGGATCACGTTCCCCCTGGCCCTGCATCCCCCCATCCCCAGGAGATAGCACAGCCCCGGAAGCCCGTAGTACAACGCCTGGCTCACTAGGCGGCTCAGTGAATGTCCAGCACCTCCAAGACCTGAAGGAAAAGGGCAGATCCGCCCGCCAGGGGCTGTCAGCCGGGCGCGAGACTAGCGAACTTTAAACAGGTGAGGGTGTCGGCATCTGGCACCACCCAATCAGACCACGTCATGGGGGGCGGGGGGGCGGAGTTCAAGATCAGAATATACTTCCTGGGATGCGTAGGGATTAACCTGATTGAAAATATACACCAGACGAGAACTTCGATGTTAGTAAACGAGGGAAAAAACCCAGATGGCGAAGAGCTGTGTCCTCCCAGACGGGACTCAGAAAAGGCAGAGGCGAGGCCGGGGGGAGGGGCTGCAGCCTCGGCGGGCGTTCAGGACGAGAATAAAAAAAAGCAAACAAAAAAGCTGTCATAGGAAGATGAGCCCTAAGGAACCAAGAATGTTTTAGGAGGGGCTTTGCAGGTGATAGAAAAGTCTAGAATAGCACACCGGGATGGTGAAGAGTATCAACTAACTGTGTGACCCAGGGTGAGTTTCTGAACCCCGGGTGCCTCAGTTTGCTCACCTGTAAAATGGGAATAACAATAGCAACGTCCATCTATACAGATGCCAGCACTTATACCCACATGCCTGGCGAGCCGTCTGAGGAGGGTGGGTACTTACCGTGCGTGCCTCCAGATGACCGAGCAAGACCACCGAGTGCACATCAGAGAGGCAGGAACTGGCTGGATGGAAGGAAGCGCTTTCTATGGGGTTGTGCTGAAATCATTGGGCTGCATTGGTAGGTAGTGAGACACCCATCACTGGAGGCATCCAAGCCAAGCCCAGATAAAACAAACATCAGAAACATTTAAAACCTTTCCCCGGAATTCTATTTCGGCCACTTCCTGGCTCTCAGCTAAGTTTTGGAGCGACAGGGGGTCCCTCGAGCCGGCTGGGTGCTGACGGGCTGCATCAGAATCACTTGGGGGGGGGGGAGCTGGTCACGGCAGAACAGGAGTCCTCGCCAGGTCCTCAGCGGGGTTCCCACCGCATCCCGGGTGGGGCCTGGGACCCTGGGACGGTCTAGCCGTCTCCTGACCACAGACAGGGCTCTGGGACAGTCCTCGGGGGCCGAGGTGGCCGGGCAGCCAGCCCTGGGGGACGAGCACGGGTCACCACGGCTCCTTATCTTGTGGACCAGCTTCACAGAGACACACACGAGGCACAGGGTCCCCACACGATGGGAGACACTGGGCTGCCAGGCGGGCCGCTGACGGCCGAGCCAACTGGCTGTCTCTTCCTGTCAATCATCAGTGTCCCCTGGACCCTACAGACCCCAGGCCCCCCCCTGGGTCAGGGGTCCCCACTAGCGACAGCTGCCGTGCTGCCATGCCTCAGCCTCCACTCTTCCACTCAGCCCCACGCATCCCCAGCCCCGTCCCTCCCTCCTCGCGGGCGAGGTGCGTGTGGAGAGCCCCAGGGTGCAGGGCCTTGCAAAGGGAGGCCTGTCTGTCAGGAGCCTCACCGAACAGCTGGACACAGACAGAACCCGTCCCCGCAGCAGCTCGGGGCTGGACGCCACCCACGGGGACCTCAGCCCGGGCTGGTCTGCATGGGCTCCTGGGCCACGGACCCAGGCTGGCTGGAATGGCAGCTCCCACCTCCTCTGGCAGCCCTCGTCCGCCCGGCCGCCCACCCGGCTGGTGAACTGGGGCGGGCCGCTGCCATGGCAACGGCAGAGCTGCTGTGCTGTGACATCAGAGCAGGGGTGAAGTCAGGGACAGGGATGAGCCAGCCACAGGGCCAGCCCCCTCAGGACACCTGTTGCCGGTCCACCACTGCTAAGGACGTGGCTCAACCAGCTGAGCAGCAGGTCGGCCAACGTCCGGGCCCCTGGCACCAGGGGGCTCCTGGTGTGCGCGCAGGGCCTGG
Source organism: Murina feae (assembly GCA_004026665.1). NCBI lineage: Eukaryota > Metazoa > Chordata > Mammalia > Chiroptera > Vespertilionidae > Murina > Murina feae. The sequence continues at coordinate 20,313 of PVJC01008160.1, read as the reverse complement.
CAGTAAGAAAGCCCGCCCGCCCTCCCCTCACCGGGCAGCGGGGGACACGGCTCCTCTGAGCTGTCGCATTTCAAGGTCAGAGCTTGCTGCTGCTTCTCCCGCAGCGAGAGCATCTGTCCCCCAAGTCCGGGGAGGCAGAGGACAGGGGATCCTGGCCTGGGCCCCGCGTCGCCCACCCTCCCACACAAAGGAAGGAGCACGCCTGCCCTTGTCTTGGGCGAGGGGCACCTTGCATCAAGCTGACCATTAAGAAATATAACAGGGGGAGCAGCCTGTGGGGCCCAAGAAGGCAGAGCAAACCCCCCTCAAGGCCTGCTTCCTTGAGAGCACACGGCAGGACCTGGGCTGCGGGGTGGGCATCGAGGGTGTGGCATCTCCGGGGAACTGACCCTGGGATGAGCCTTCGCCTGGGGCCGGAAGGGGCTGTGGCAAGGTCACATGGCCCCTGAACCCCCCCGTGGAGCAGAAGGCATCGCCTCAACCTAAGTCCACCCCACCAGGACCTGGATCCCTCTCCTTGGCCTGAGAGACGCCGAGTCTGTGCCTGCTCCTTGCCCGAGAACGCCCGGGGCCTCTGCCCCAGCACGGTCTGCTGTGGCCAACCTCCAGCAGGGGACACGTGCTGGGGGAGGGACCACACGGCAGTCACGACCTATAGCTCGCTGGGCCCTCGACGGCCTCTGGGCCCTTCCTCCTCTCCAGGGGGCTTCTGGTGGGTGGCGTGTCTGGCCACTTCCTCCTTCTGCCCTCAGCTAATTCTCAGCTGGGACAGGGCTCTCTCCCGGGGCCTCCGATGGAGGAGTCCATGTGCTCAGCCGCGTCCGGAAAGGTGCCCGGCCTGGCGGGGCGGCCAAGAGAGCCCTCAGCCACGGGGCTCTCGGGCTCCCGAGCCCAGAAAGTGTGGGCAGAGTCGCTGCACCTTTGGGGTCCGACCCCACAGGCATCATTCCCCCCCGGGGAGCCCTGCTCTGGAAAGCGAGGAGCAAGTAAGCAGGGGAGAGGCGAGCTGCCCAGGAAGCTGATGCTTGGAGGGTCGTCCTTGGGACTCAGGGGCAAGTTTTCCCGAAGGACCAGAGAGCATCCGTTTCGCCCTGGGGGCCCTGGGGGTTTTGGGGGCCCTGCGCGCCTGCGGGTCCGTGCCCGAGTCTGAACTCCGCAGCGGGAGCCGAGCGGCGGCTGTGACCGCGCCACGAGCGAGCTCGCCTCCCGCCAGGACCTTGTTTACGACGGGCAGGCGAGGCGGGCGGCCTGCCAAGCCCTGAGGGCCGGCCAAGGTCAGGAGGCCGCGGGCCATCACGTGCCTGTCCTGGTGAGGAACTGGGAAGGACAGCCGGCCACCAAGGCCCAGGCAGAAACCCACCTCCTGAGCCTCATCTCGGACACGACGGACAGACCCAGCCCGGGCCCGTCCCCCGCGTGTTGCAAAATCAGCAGCGGTGCCAGCGGCGCCACTGGGACCGCACCCAGAACCACGGAACTGGACACAGAAACAGGGTCCTGCACGGCGGGTGCGACCCCCCAACAGAGCTGGTGAGAAGCCTGGCCCGTCTCTCAGCCCCAGCAAAGCCTCCACCGGCTCTCCTGCCCATGCCCATGCCGAGGCCCTGCCCATTCACTGCTAACGTGCGTCACGGAGGATCCGGCAAAAGCAGAGCAGCAGCAGGAAACAACCCCGGTCTCCCCCCACCGCCGAGAAGGTCATGGACACGCTCCCCGCCTTCCTCTGTCCGCACTGAAAAGCAGCCCGGGGAACCGTCACCACACAAACCAGGACAAGGGTCACCTCTAAGCAGGTGTGTGTCGGGGGGAGGCTGCTGGGACCAGGAGAGACAGACAGGACCGGGAGGGGCCACACGCTGTTTCCTGGCCTGGCTGTGTGCTGCGAAGTCTGCTGACAGCGGGCGCTCACCGTGGTGCCCGTGACTCGGTCCGGGAGAGAACTGTCATGGAACAGGTGGAACTCAGCCTGAGCCGACACCCTCGGACACATCCCCGGTCACACACACAGACCTGCCACGCTCAGCGAGATGACGGCTGGCTGTTCTGCCGTCAGGACAGAGCTCCATTTGCTTAGCTCGTCACCAAGGGACGGGAACACCTCATACGCAAGGCCAGCCCGCAGGAACTTCCCTGCCCCGGACTCTGCACCTACCCCCCGCCCACCCCACCCCCCGCCACAACGGGGACCGGGCTCCTCTCTGTTAACCCCCTCGAGCTTTAAAACAGTCCTCTTGCTCTATCTGCTCACAGTGTGACCCCGAACAAGGTACTAACTACCTGGCCTCAGTCTGATCATCTGTAAAATGGGGGTAAGAACGGAGAATTAACCGGAGTTAACACCAGGAATGTGCAAGAGGCGGTTCCAAGCACTTGGCACTGAACCATGACAGCTGTGGTCACTGTCCTTACTGCCAGTGTCGTCTTCCCTTCACAGCACATCACGACATCTCTCCTCTCCACCGCCCTCCCCCCTCCCCCCTGCTCAGCCTCCCTCTTGGAGGCACCAGGACTCGGCGTGTGGGTCTTCCAGCTCCCCTACCTGTGTGCTAACCATGATGAGCACATGCCCTGGGTCTGCCTCAGGACTGGGGTGGCTGTGGGCCCCTCCCTCGTAAGCCTGGGAGTGGCCGACACCCCTGTTCTCCATGTACTCAAACCTCACCCAAGATCTGCACCAGTGTATCTGCCTGACAAACCAGGTGACCCAGCCCACCTGCAGCTCACGATCACTGGCCAGGACTGGACTGCCAATTCCAGGGGCCAGAGCGGGTCCCAGGCAGGGCTCCCTGTCCTCAGATCACAGATCAGGAGGAGCTGTGGCACCAGGAGAGCTGCCCCACAGCCTGCCCTGCCCGCTGTGCCGCCTCCCCGCCCCCCCCCCCCCAAGCTCTTCCCTCTCCTGGAGCTGCCAGCAACTCCCTCCCTGTCCCTCCCGAGAGAACACGTCCTCATAGGCATGCTGTCCAAACCCGGCCTCGGGACTCCTGTCCCCCTGCCCGGCCGCTCCCCACCCTCCCCCCACCTCCCATCCAAACCCTGTGCCTGCAGGTCCCCAGGATTGTGGCTCAGTGACTGTTCGTTATTTTCCAAAGCGCCTGGAATCTGACGCACTCTGTACCAGGCCCTGGCAGGGGGAGGGGCCTGCGGGCTCCTGCCCACCCTGACCCATGTGGTTTTAAACCCACATCCTCACTGGCATGGGTGTCTGGCGCTCCCCTCCTGAGGGCAGGGACGGTGCCTGCTGCTTCCACACATCCCCCGCCCGAGATTGAACCCAGGATGCACCAAACCCAGATCCATTCTGCACTTTGCAGGGGTCGCCACCAGCGTGTGGCCTCGGCATCGCTACTCAGGCGGGGGGGGTGGGGGGGGGGAGGCTGTTCTGGATCCTGGCCCAGGCACCAGGGCGCCCAGCTCTTCCGAGGGCAGAGTCACTGCGGGCAGCCTGCACCGAGGTCCTCCAGGACCTCCATTAGACGGAGGGAAGCGGGCCAGCCACACATCTGTGCAGGGAGCAGGGGCTCCTGGGAGGCCTGAGCGCCTCTCACCACCTCCACCCTGTACCTCACAACCTCATAATGAGCTCTTTGCGGATCAGAGTCCCCCATCCTCCCAGAACTGGGGACCCCTTCCCGAGAGCCTCCGGCAGACACGCCTGTGACTTAAGCCACGGCCTCTTGCGGAGACCAAACCATGTAACAAAGCTGCGTCGGCACAACCGTGAGAGGCCAGCGCCTTGCACTCAGGTCGGCCGTCAGCACCCCTGGGCGCACAGGCCACGCCCTCTCCCAGATCCCAGGCCACAGCTCTGGTGGCCCAGTACCGCCTGTGCTGCTTTTAAAACCACAAAGGCTGAGGGAGGTCTGGGGACCCAAGCCTGAGTGACCTTTATTTGTTTTAAATGTCTTTATTGATCTCAGAGAGGAAGGGACAGGGGGAGAGAGAGGAACATCAATCACGAGAGAGAATCGTGGATCGGCTGCCTCCTGCACGCCCCACCCCGGGGATCAAGCCCACCACCAGGAATCGAACCATGGCCTCCTGGTTCCTCGGTCGAGCGAGAGTGACCCCAGGCAGTTCTGCTCTCAACCGGAGTGGGGGATCGGAGGATGTGGACAACCTGTGCCCCTTCAAGGAGAAGCAACATGGCAAGGCCACTGGCTGCCCTGCCTGTGAGGTCACCCCAGGCCGCCCAGGACCCGCGTGGGGATGCCCTGGCTCTATACCCCGAGCCACCTGAGCACAGAAGGGCTGAGTGTGGAACTCGCCGGGACAGCCAGGCTCAGGCTGCCTCCCGGCACAACTCATGTCCAAGCAGACCTGTGGCGGAGGCCTTATTTGGAAGCAGGGTCTCTGCAGATGTGATCAAGTTAAGATGAGGTCATGCTGGATGTGGGTGGGCCCCAGTGCAGTGGCTGGTGCCCTTAAAGGGAGGGGGAAATGTGGATACACACACACACACACACACACACACACACACTCACACACACACACGGGGAGGCCCGAGCAGACGCAGCAGCGAGGGCAGTGATGCGCCTCCAGGCCCAGGACCGCCAGGAGGCGGCGCCCCCAGGAGCGGAGAAGGCCTGTCACCGGTCCTCCCTCGGAGCCTCATCCTTGATTCAGACCTAAACTTCGAGAACCCATTCCTGCTGGTTTCAGCGTGTCGTCTCTCACCCCCCTCCCGCCCCAGGAACCTGACACGCGCGGCTCTGCCGTGCAACTCCGGCATCTGCAGGCCCCGGGCCTGGGCGCCGGGCTGGGGTTCCGAGTTTTAGCCGCAGGATGGTTTTGATGCGAAGATTTGGACACAAACGCCAGGAGGTGCGGCGAAGGGGCGTCATACACAAAGTGAGGAGGAGAGCCCGACATCCTGCAGTTCCCAGACCCCGGCCCCTGGCTGCCCTTGGTCCAAACCCCAAGCACCAAGGGCTGGTGACGCTGAGTGGTCCCACGGCCCAACCCCTCCCACTCCGCTGCCACGAGCCGAGCCCAGGAGCCCAGGAGCCATGATGCCCCATGACCCTCGGCTCAGAAATGTGGCTTCCCTCTCAGCCAAGGGGCCCGATGGGCCTGCACTCCTAGGGGACACCCCGTGGGAAGGCTGATCCTGGCTCCCCCTCGAATTATGCTGGGCCCCAAACACACCTACCTCTCCCAAATCAGGCTTTGAGCGAACAACTCAAGCACACCCCCCACGCCCCGGTGGCCTGCGCCACGGGATGGTCACAGGTGGGAGCGCCTGACCACCTCCCGGGCGAGGCGGCAGAGGCAGCTTAAAGAGCCAACTGAGGTGCAGCGGGGAGCCATGGCGCTGTGGGGAGTCCAGGGGGGCACAGCTGACGACCGGGAGAAACTCAGAAAGGCCAGCGTGGGGCCTGAGCAGCTGAGGGCAGCCCAGCGCCGCCACATCCGGCCTGGAACAGGATGCTGGGTGGCTCAGAGGAGTAGCAGGAGCTACACCTGTTGAGAAGTCGGTGGGGAGCTGCAGGGCCACCTGTGGTGCAGGGTCCTCCTGACCGAGCCCCAGGACAGCCTGGCTGACCTCCACCTGGGCTGTGAGGCCTGCAGACCCAGATGGAAGCCTCAGGGTCCCTCGGGGGTCCCCGCTGGCTCCCCGCAATGCCACCGCCCCTCTTCCCTCGCTGGCGCTCACCAAGTCTGGGCTCCTCTTCCCTCGCTGGCGCTCACCAAGTCTGTAGCTTGTGTGGGTGTCCCATAGAGAGGTCCCCTGCGGCCAGCCCCTTAAAGACCCTCCTTCCTGTCCAGCCCTGGGTGCATTGCCGCCTGGCAGGGCCATCCTGAGCCGCCCCCCCTGAGCCCAGGAGCCTGATCTGGGGCGGGACGCATCCATCTGCCCCCCCTTCCCACATAATCCAGCGAGCCCCCCCATGGGGCTGGTGCAAGAGGCCTAGACAGACAGCCATTCTCCACCCGGCCCCAAGCCCAGAGGGGCCCAACTGCCATCTCAGATGTGAAAGTTTCTTCTCGGACCCCCAGCCCTGCAGCCACCCAGGCCAGGGCTCCCCTCCACTGCACACGCTGTGTCCCCCACTCTCCCCGCCCCCGCGCTGGCATCCCGGGCCGCTCCGCCTGCCAAAACCCAACCCGGGCCCTGGCTCCCCGTCCTGGGGCTGGAGCTGCAGCGGAATTTCGGTGGAATTTTGAGGTTGGGAAGCATTGGGCAGAGGGAGAGGGAGAGGGAGGGCGTGGAGGCAGGGGAAGAAGGTGCGATTCTGGCGTCAACTTGCAGGACGGGAAGCAGCGGGCGCTCAGGGCCCGGCGGCGGGCAGGCGGGGTGCCCGCGAACGCAAGGAGGGGGGGCGTCCTGCACGCCCGGCGGGGACCCACGGCGGGGGGGGGGGGCCGGGGCGGTCGCCGTCCTTACCGACATCTGCATTGCAAAACGCCTGTTGCGGGTGCACCGGGGAGCAGCTGCAGGCGTCGGCCCGGCGGAGCAGCGTCCCCACCAGCAGGAGGCCGAGCGCGAGCGGCAGGCTGCGGGCCGCGGCGCCCATGGCGGGCCGGGGGCGCGGGCGAGGGGCTCGGCCGCCGCCGCCTGGGTTCGGGGCGCTCCCTTCTGGGCGGACTGGGGCGCGCGGGCTCGCTGCGCTGCTGGGCGCGCCCTCCACACCCGGCCCGCACTCGCCCGCACAAACTTTCTCGGGCCGGTGTCCCGGGGGCGGCGCGGGGACGGCGGGCGGGGGCGCGGCGGACAGCGGAGAAGAAAGGACGGGGGCGGCGGGGCGAGGCGGGCGGCGCAGCCCGGGTGCCGGCTCCTCGTCTGCCTCCGGGGCCGTGTGCGCGGCGGGCTCGGCTGGGCCGGCTTTATAGCGCTCGGAGCGCGCCGCCGGCCAATGGGGTGCGAGGAGACCCGAGGCCCCGCCCCCCGCCTCCCGCGCCTCGCGGCCCTCCCCCCCAGCCCCGCTTTTGTTGTGCCCGGCGCGGGGGGCTCGCCGCTGCGCACCTGGCTCCCCCCGTCCGGCCCCGGGCCGCGCCCCACAGCCTCCCCTGTCCCCGGAGGCTGGGCGGGGGGTGATGCGTGCGGAACAGCGCCCAGGGCGCCCTGACGCAGCACTTGGGGCATCGGGGAGCCCCCCTCCCCTTCCACTCCAGCTCGGTATGGGGGTGCATGTGCCCTGCCACCCCCGGACCCTTAGATTCCAGCCAGGGTTGAGCAAAAAGGGTGTGTGCTTAGGCCAGAGGGCATTTCCTGCGGCCCCGCCCCGGGGGGGGGGGTGGCACTGAAACTTACTGGGGAGCCCTGTCCCCAACCGAGGCCTTGGAATTGCGAGCGCCCAGCCAGTTGAGTTGGAAAGGTTGGGGGAGTGGTTACTAGGAACAAAACAGGATTTTATATAAACTGGCCATATTTTTGACCAGCCAACAAGAGCCAGGGGGGTGGGCCCAGGCGCGCAGGAGGCAGTGGGATTGGACGAAGGCCCGGCTGGACTGCGCTCACCGATCCCGCCCGGATCCCACAAATGTGGGAGCCCAAGCACTTTTCCCAAAACAGTTCAGGGTTCCAGAAAGGGCGGGGATCCTCGGGGTGTGGACGGCATGTGAAGTATGATGAAGTGTGACCCCGCGACCCTGTCTGCCTGTCCCTGAGCCTGCCCTGAGCCCCCTGGGCGGGCAGGGCAGCTGCAAGGGGACCACCGGCTTGCTGCTGGACAGGGGGTGGGGGGCGCAGGCCGCCTGGCCCCGGCTGGGGAGGGGGGAGAGGGAGGAGGAAAAGGCGCAGCTAGAGGAGCCGTGCCCAGCACAGGGAGGACCCACGGAGGGAGGACCTGGTCAGGCCGCCTCCCATCCAGGCAAGAGAGGGAAGGAGGCAGGGGACCAGGAGCTGGGAGCTGGTCATCACCGTGTCTCCTATCTGGCCTCCTCTACCTTAATTGCCATGGGCCAGCAGGAGAGGCGCGTCAGACCCACCCGGTACATCCTGACCACGCCGGCTGGACCTCGCCTGTATCTGCGACTCCCGGTGGGTTAGAAAGGGGGGGGGGGCAGTGCCTGTCAGGCCTGCTGGGTGAAGGGGGAGCTTCTAGGACTCTCAGACTACACTCCTGGGGTCACCACTTCCCACCAGGAGCACCCACCTTGCCCCGGCCCCACTCAAGAGACTTTCCCAGCAGAGCCCAGCAGGCTGGCGCCGAACCCACCCTGTCTATCGTCCCGGGCTGGGCTTGGCGGAGTCAACACTTCCGCCCTCCTCAGGTAAACAGAGTCAGGACGAGCTCAGGGCCTGGGCAGTAAGCCCTGTTGGCCAGGCTGTGCCAGGAGCTGGGGAAGGGGGGGGGTGCCTGGGAGCGCCTCCTCCCCGGGGACTCACTCTCCCCGTGTCTGGAGAAGCTCCTGAGCCTGGAGTGTCCCCTCCCTGGAGACAGAGGGAGGGGCGCCGAGGCCCCCCACTCCTTCGGGCGGGTTCCAGGGAGCCAGGTGATCTACGGTGCATGAGCATGAAAACGGGCCCCACAGCCCAGCTGGGGTGACTCAGTGGTTGACCCTTCGTGGACCTACGAACCAGGAGGTCACAGTGTGATTCCCAGTCAAGGCACATGCCGAGGTTTCGGGGCTGGATCCCCAGTGTGGGGAGTGCAGGCGGCAGCCGATCCATGATTCTCTCTCCATCTCTCTCTCCCTCTCCCTTCCTCTCTGAAATCAATAAAAATATTTTTAAAAAACTGGTCCTTGGGTAGCCTTTTGTGGCCTCCTTGCGTCTGCCCCAGATTGCTGTTTTCTGGAGACTGCTACTGCTGACAGTGGAGGCGGGACCACCCATCCGGGTCCTGCTTGTGTCCCTAGCAGTTACCCTTATAGGCCGACCACCTGTTCTTCCCCCCTCACCTGACCCGGGGGTTGAGAGTTGGGTGCGGGGAGCAGTCAGCTGGTGCTCTACAGCCACCAGGACCTCAGAGTCCAGCCTGGCCTGGCCCGGTTGGGTGGAAATTGTTCCCCCTCAGCCCCCCGGGACCCCTTGAGCTCCAGGAACTGAGCCAGCCCCCAGGGCCCTGGCATCTGAACACTTCCCGTCTCGAGTCCCGCCTCATTGGGAGCTGTTTGTCAAGGCCCACGGCCCCTCCCCAATGCCCCAACCCCCGGGCAGGGACAGAATAAGTGTTTGTATGGATTTGAAAAAACAAAAAACTGGCCCCAGGAAGCTGAACCTGGGAGAGCGAGCACGTGCTGGAAGGTGTGAGTGGGGCGAGAGAGGGTGGCTGGGGCAGCGGCGTCCAGGTGCCTGGCTGACCCCAGGTGTCTATGGTTTGTGATGTGTGGTCCTCAGAGAGGAACTGATGGCGGCTTCAGGGCGGACACGGCCCCCTCAATGCTGGGCATCAGCCTCGTGGCCACGCAGCAGGCGGCGCCCCCAGCAGACACCTGTCCGGGCACCCCCAGCAGGGCTGCTGCCACAGGACACCTGACGGGGAGTGCCCGAGCCACCTGTCGCACGGAGACGGGCTCCGCGGGGACACTGTGAAGGGCTTTCAAGTTTCGTCTCATTTCATTAATTTTGTGATGAATCCCCTCCAGCCAGGCCTGGCTTCCCAGCCCCAGCACCTCTAGCCAGCGCCCCGCCCAGCTCACTCTCTGGTGGGGAACATCCTGGTCTCGGCGGGGTGTTGAGCAACATCGCTGCCTCCCCCCTCCAGATGCCGATAGCACCCCGCTCCGGCATCTGTCCAGATGTTGCTCAATGTCTGGGGGGGGGTAGGTGGAGGGGAGGCAAAGCCATTCTGCTTGACAAGCCCTGAGCGATAAAGATCTTGGGGTCGTGAGAAAAGCAAAATGCAGGGACATAAACAAGGTTCGAAAGAGCCCAAGCATGGGTCCGGACACACCCAGGCACACCCTTCCGTCCCCCCCTCTCCCGTCCCCCCCCCCCCCCCCCCCCCCCCCCCGCCCCGCTCTGGGGGAGAGAAGGCAGGCAAGGAATGTTAAAAGGATTGTTTTCGTTTAAAGTGTCCCTGAGTAAATAGCACGCATCTGATTTCACTTACGGGAAATTTAAACGTGTGCGCGGGTCATAAGTCTGGCTCGGTGGGTCGAGCCGGGGCCTGGGCGGGCTGAAGGGGCCCAGGTTTGATTCTGGTCGAGGGCGCATGCCCAGGGTTGCGGCCTCAGTCCCCAGTAGGGGGCGTTCAGGAGGCGGCCGATCGAGGGTTCTTTCTCATCATTGGCATGTCTATCCCTCAGAGAGTGGCCCAAGCTGGCGCTCTTTGGACCAGGTCGGCTGGGGTGAGGGGCGGGCAGCCGGGTCAGGTCACAGGGGTTATGGAGGCTGAGTGTTTGTGGTTTCTGCTTCCTCTCCTTTCCTCTCCAAAATCAATGAAAAGATATTTAAAATAAAAAAACAAGAGCTCTCTAAAAGGCATTCACCAAAGGGTCCGAGGAGCAGCTCCAGGTGGTGGAAGGGAGGTGACAGGACAGAGGTCAGAGGTCGCGTCCTGCTCCGTGGACAGGAGTAAAGCAGACAGCTCCGGGCAGAGCACTTCCGCCAGCACTGCCCGCGCCGGCCTGGGCACTCTCAAAGGAGCCCCAGCTGCACGCTCCGGGCTCACCCTCCGGGGCTGTGGTTCAGGCTGTCCCCAGGGCATTGCTCAGGAGGTGGGGCTTGGCCTGTGTCTCCTTCCTCTGCCTGTGCACCTGTCACCTCCCTGCCCCTCCCGCCAGGCAGGCTCCCCCTGGGCAAAGACGGCCTTGAGGCAGAGCCCCCACTTGCAAGCCTGGAGGGTCACCCCTCTCCCTGAGCTTCAGAGCAGGTCCCGGCACCACCCCAACACCACCGCGCTGTCCTGACCCAGACTAGAGCGAATCTCTGAGAAGGGGGGACACGGGCCATCCTGGGGGTCAACAGGGAGACCAGGAAGTCCTTGGCCTGAAGAGATGGCCACACCTGAGCTGACAGCCTGGCTGAGAGCAGCGAACACCTCCTCCAGGCAGGCGGCTGTGTGCGGGGAAGCCTGCGCTGACCTGTCCGTGTGGGCTCTGAGACAGTGCTCCCCTCCCTGTGACACGGAGGGTCCATCCTGCACGCCCACCACCTGCCTTCCGCGAGGGCGGGAGGGCCCAGGGGCCACACACCTGAGCTGTGCCCTCCTCTCCCCACTCCCTCGCCCACCTGTCCCTCCCGACATCACCAGCTCTCCCCATCCTCCCTTAGGCTCTTCCTGTGAAAACAAAGGACTCTGGGCAGGCAGGGCTCGGAGGCGAGGCGCTGGGCTGTGCTGCTTCCTCTTGGCTCCCAGCACGTGGTCATGTGCTTCCTCCCAGGGCGGTCAGGGAGCGGGCCCAGGCCGGGAGCGAGGTGGGGACCCAGGCCTCCTCCATCCCCAGCAGCCTGAGCTGGCGTTCTGGGGGCCGCTGCCCAGCTCACAGGGTGATGGAGCTGAGTGTCTGTGGTTTCAGTTTCCTGTTCCCGGGGGGAGCCGAGAGGCAGGAGGCCCGGTCCTGCCTGCCCGCCACCCTCCTCTTCCTCTGGTGCCGGGAGTGACGAGCTCACGGCCATGATGTCATCGCCTAATCCAAACAGAAGGGGCTGTGTGGCGGCTCCCATGCTGAGCACAGCAGTAAACCTCACTTCAAGGCTGTGATTAGGGCTGTGCCCACGAACTGCCTCTCTCTCCTACCCTCTCCCCAGTCCTGGTTTTCTTGCTCTGTTTCGACCTGGTCTTCTTGCCCCCTACCCCTGGTTCCCTCTCCCCTGGGTGCTCCGGGTACCCATGGGGTCCGCCCTCGGTCAGCAGCGCCAGTCCAGGTTCCTGCCCGCTCAGATGCCGACCCCTCTCACCCCCAGCCCAGCGCTGTGACCAGTGTGGGAGCATCTGGAACAGGTCCCAGCCCCTAGACAGCCCCAGTGCAGTGGGGGGGGGGAGCGGGCCTGCGTTCCTCCTTGAGCGGAGGTGCCAGGCAACAGAAAGAGCAAGTTTGGGGGGCTCCGGTCCCAACAAAGAGATGAGCAGGCAGGCGAGTCGTGGGAAAGGCAAGGACGGGCCAGCTGCTGGGAAGTGAGTCATCCGGCCCTGACCGCCGTTTCCAGCTGGTTCTGGAGTTTGGGGTCTGGCTCCTCGACTCTCTGGCACTCCAGCCTTTCCTCCGCCGGAGTCAGCCGCCCAGCCCTTAGGCAAGAGGGGTGACTGCAGGGCCAGGGCCGGCTCTCTGGCCTCCGCCTCTCGCAGGCCTGCCCAGCCCCTGGGCGGAGAGGGGTGTTGTGAGCAGTCGGTTCTGCCCCATTTTGCTGCCTGTCTCCTCTCCCTTAGGGTCCCTAGACTCACCCTGACACTCCTTAGCCCTGAGAGCAAGGCTGGCCAGCCGCTGTCTCCGCTTTCCCCTGCTCGGCGTCCCCTCACAGTGTCCCCGGGATGCCCGCAGGGAAGGCAGCCCGGTCTCCAGCTGCGAGTCACACTGGGCTCTTACAGTCTTTCAGGGGCTGTGGGTCCCCCCAGGGCTCCCCGTGGGGTCCGACTGGGGGAAGCTAGGGGGTTCCCCATGAGTCCTGAGTATGGCAGGCATCCCCTGCCCCCCAGGCCCTGCAGCACACAGATGTCTTTCCAGCCTTCCTCCCCCACCATGGAGCCTGGCTGTGGCTGAAATCCCTCCTCACTTGCCCAGGCCTCCAGCTGAAGGTGGGTCATGGCGGCTTCTGTCCTAGGAGGTGCCCAGCCGGGCTGTGTGGAGAGCAGGTCGCCCTAAGGAGGGGAGGGATGGTAACCCCCTCAGTAGCCCCTGCTTGGACTTCCTCTCTCACCGGTTACTATTTTCCTGCCCGTCTTCCCCATGACTCTCCACTTCCTAAGGTTACAGCTCATTCACTCATTCATTCATTCACTCATTCATCCATTCATTCATTCAACAGGTAGGTATTGGGCACCAGCCCCTTTAGTGGAAACCAGAGTCCGTTGCAATGCGGTGCCTGCAGGGCCTGTGCTGGGCACCTGAGGGGCGGCCTGGGGTACAGGAGGCCTGGAGGCAAGACTACCCGGCCACGAGGGCCGCTGTTCTGGACACAGCCCCGCTGCGTGAGGCGGGAGGCCCGGCACTGGCAGGGGCAGCCGTCCCGAGAGGGTCGGAGACGGCGGGCGCTGAGCGCAGCCTCGGGAGGGGGGTTCCGAAGGTGAGAGTTGGGGATGAGACAGGCAGCAGCTGCTGGTGGTGACTCAGCGCCGGGCAGCGTGATTGGAAACACGTGTCCCCGAGAGGCACACTGTTACCCCGAGCCGAGGGTTCTCGGGCCTCCTGGGAGTCACGGGGAGGGGGCCTCGCTCAGCGGTCAGCGGTCAGCGGCCAGCGGCGGGCTCACAGGGACCTGCTCGCTCACTGTCTGCACGTGGATGTGCTGCCAGTCGATTCTTGTCTCTGGTTGTGTTCCCACTTGTGACATTAAAAGCAACTTTAAAGAAGTTTGTTTTTAAATTGATGTCCGAGAGGAAGGGAGAGGGAGAGGGAGAGAGAAACATCAACGATGAGAGAGAATCGGGTTCGGCTGCCTCCTGCACCCCACACGGGAGCTGAGCCGGAACCCCGCACCTGGGCCCTGGCGGGGCATCGAGCTGCAACCTCCTGGTTCATGGGTGGATGCTCACCCCCTGAGCCACGCCAGCAGCCGGGTAAAAAGCAACTTTTAATTATGAAAATGTCAATCAGTCGCAGGGGAGGAGGGGGTGGGCCGGCCCTGCGTCCCCGGGGCCTCGGGAATGAGGGCGCACCCAGCTTTGTCTCAGCAGCACCCGCCCCTCGTGGGTGACGGGGAAGCCGATCCGGGCTCCCGAGTAAAGTAGAAAGAACATCCGGGAAGGTTTGCCTCCTCGCCTCCCCGCGCGGGAGACGGTGCATTTGGCTTCACGAGGGTGATCTGAGCCTCAGTCTTGTTTCTCCTCTTCAGGCACACGGGCTCTCGGCTCTCGAGCGAGGCCTGCCCTCCCTCCGCCCGGCCCGCCGCGTGATGGCCTCGCCTCGCGCGCCTGTGTCCCGTCTGGAAAATGGGTCCCTCTCGTAGCGCTGTCCAGAGGAGCCGGTGGGAGAGCGTGTCACACACGCAGGCCCGGGGTGCTAGTGGCTACCGAGCCAGCTCCCCACCTGCTACCTTTTCTACCAGCACACGCCACACCGCGCATCCCGGTGCCTGGAGCCACGGCTGCCGGGAGCCACAGCCACCAGGGACCTTCACATGGGATCTCCAGGGCGCCTCTGCCCTGACCACCGGCGTGGACGCCAGGGCTGGGGAGATGGCCCGTCCAGGGAAGCACTTTCCTCGATAGTCAAGGCCCCTGAGAAGGAGCAGCAAAGGGGCCTCCCAGCCAGCGGGAAGCGGGAAGGGGGTGAGCAGAGCAGGCGAAGGTGGACCTTCCGCCCGGGGACAGGTCGGTGCCCTTGGTGACCCCCGTCTGGGAAAGCACGTCCAGAGGATTCGGGGAATGTGGGTCACTTACGCACAAAAGGGCCTGAGGGACACCAGGAATGTGGGAGGCCCTCGGCGGTTCCTCCCTGCGCCTTTCCCTCCCGCGTCTCACCTCAGCACCTCCTCTCCCTTTCCCACTCCCCCGCCCGCCCGGCTTTCTCTGCATTCCTGGGCGCAGCCCTGCCCCACCCTGCCCGCCCTTTCAGCTCCCACCCTCACCCAGGCCCTCCTTCTCAGGGTCACGGCCTGTGGGTGCAGGAACCAAGGTGACCCTCACTCGGCTCGAAGGCTGTTGTAGTCAGGGCCTGGGGTGGGGCGGGCAGGCCTGCTCAGAGGGGCGTGGGCATGGGCACCCCTCTGGAGGGGGTGTCCCCCACCAGGAGGCATGTGGAGTGGGGGTGCGGTAGGCCCTCTACCACCAGCTTGCTAGACCCTTCAGCCACGGAGGAGGGAGCCGGGGCCTGGGCGCCTCGAGGGCCTGCCATGCCCCCTGGCACAGTGGCCACATGCCAGGGGCGTCGGAGAGTTCTGATCCACCAGGAGGGTCTCCCATGGGACCCCCTCTCCCAGGCCTGTGATCTCTCCAACCCCAATGGGAGAAAGAACCCTATTCAAGACGATGTGGTCCGAACTCTCGCCTTGTCCGTGACCACGTCTGCTGGCAGCCGCGGCCGGCGGTGGCCACTGCAGGCTCGGACGTCGCCTGGAAGGCATGTCTGGGGCTGCGAGTCTCTCATCGGCTGCCAGAGAAAATATTTTCTGCAGGTTTCTTGTGAGCTGAGCAGGAAAACACGAGGCCCAGCAGGCTGCGTGGGGGAGGGAGCCCGCTTTCTCCAGGCGTCGGGATGATGGTCGGGATGACATCACCAGGCTCATGGGGACGGCAGGTCCCGGCGGGCGAGAGGCGACCCAGTGAGCAGAGCGGTCAAGGGTGGACGGGCCTGAGACTGGGGCAGGTCGAGGGGTCGTTGGAAAAGCTGTGTCCCGGGAAGGCACACGGAGGCCCTGGGCCAGACGGCCACTCCCCGGGAGGAATGCGCTGGAAATGACTTCTCCAGGGGCCTGCATGAGCTCAGCTCAAAGCACACAGACGAGAAAACAACCAGCATCCGTGAGACGTCTGAAACCCAGGTGGGGTTTTGAAAGGACGGATAAACAACAAGGAGTAAATATAACCAATACTCATACAGAGAGAGCCGTGTCTCTATATGGGCATCTGTCATCTGTTTCTTCAAACACACACACATGCACACGCACACACACACAGCAGGAAATACTGTGTGCACTGCTGTGCAGCTGGCTTCTGTTTTTTACGCCAAGAAGGTATCACGAGCATCTCTCCGTGTCATTCTCTCTTCTGCGACGCGGGTTGCACATCTGCAGGGCATGCTGACGCGGGCTGCCCCCAGGAGGCAGGGCCAAGTTCCAATGGCAGCTCCAGGCTTGAGGGTCCTCACCACTCCCGGCCCCACAGAGTAAGCAGGTGTCCTCAGCCGTTACTATGGCAAAGTACTCGAGAAAGGCTCTGATTGGCCAGGCTTGGATCCTAAGCCCATCCTTGAGCCAATCACTGCAGGCAGAAGGATTGAGGGCTTTGATTGGCCAGGCCCGAGCCCCATGCCCATCCTGTAGCCAGGAGGAGGCTGAGGGGAGGAGGGATGTGGTGGTGGTGGAGGGGGGTGAGTGCCTGTCTCCACCCGCCCCTTAAAAGGAACACCATGGACCCGGCCAGTGTGGCTCAGTGGTTGGGCGTTGATCCATGAACCAGGAGGTTGAGGTTAGATTCCCGGTCAGGGCCCATGCCCGGGTCACGGGCTTGATCCCCAATAGGGGGTGTGCAGGAGGCAGCTGATCAATGATTCTCTCTCATCACTGATGTTTCTATCGCTCCCTCTCCCTTCCTCTCAGAAATCAATAAAATTATTTTTTCTTGTAAAGGAGCATCACAGGTCCCCTGCTAGGCAGATATCGAAAGACATTTTTTAAAAATTCAAGCACAACATATACACAGAGAAGGACACAGATCGTAAGGGTCCAGCCTGATACACCCCTGCACAGGGGACACACCGCATGACCACCACCCAGACGACAAAGGAAACACCACCAGCACCAGAGCCCCTCCCCGGTGTCCCTCCCATTCCCCCGCTTCCCTGGCACTGGATCTCAGCCCTGCACTTTGTCTGGCTTCTACTTCAGATCAGACCATCCCAAACACACCCCAGCCTCTACAAAACCTGTCTGGTCACTTTTGCAAAGATAATTATATTTATACTAGTGACCCCGTGCACGAATTCCTGCACATTGAAAGGAAATTCATTAGAAGGTGGCCAGCAGGGCGGGACTGGGCGAGACGGGCCAGACACACCCTGGACCCAACCTCCCGTGGTCCCTCCCCGGCACCTGCAGAGTGAGCAGGGTGCCTCTGGCAGGTGGGGTCCCCTGGCCTGGCCTGTGGGGATCAGGCAGAAGCTGGCTCTCAGACATCCCCTGAGGGGTCCCAGTGCAACAGGGCGCTCTGCAAAGTTGCTGTCGCATAGGGTGTGGAATGCAAACCCAAGTGTCCAGGAAACCAGATTCGGGGCCGACAGTGCCCCAGCCACAACATAGCCCACGGCCCAAGGTGGAATTGAGCGGCCCCCGAGGAATTGGGCTCCTCCTGCTCTGACTTTAGGGTGCGTCACCCAAGAACCGCCACTGCCAAGTCACTGCAGCTCGGCAGCTCACATGTGGAGCGTCTGCCCCCTGGTGGTCAGTGCACATCACAGGGACCTGTCGGACCGTGGGAGGGACACTTAGCATATTAGCCTTTTATATATAGAGATGGACATTGCCATCATCGCTTCGTGGGATTACGCTGCTAATTTCTTGCCGACAGTTTGTCTGCATTTACCTGGAGCCGGTGACCATCTTAGGACAAAGGTGACGACGAGGCGGCAGGAGTCTTATCTGTTGAAATTGCTCAACATCTGAGCATCGGGACCAACCATCCCCTTTGCTTCCTGAGGAGGCCGCCCGGAGCGGAACCCGGAGCGGAACCCAGAGCAGAAGTGAAGGACGGCAAAATCCAAGGAAGGTTGCACTGCCCTCAGGATGGAATGCACGAGCCAAACACCACGCTCGTCCGTGTCAGCGCGTAAGGAAACTGAAGCCCGAGCTGATGCCGCGCGTGCTCTGGGCTCTGGTCCTGGGGTTCCCGGGTGAGATGTTCAGGCCGTTCTTCCTGGTTCCACCTCTCAAGTTGGCGGTTTCTTTTGTTTGTTGTTGTTTATGGATTCCAGAGAGGAAGGGAGAGGGAGAGGGAGAGAAACATCGATGATGAAAGAGCATCACGGATCAGCTGCCTCCTGCACGCCCCCTACTGGGGATCGAGCCCGCAACCCGGGCCTGTGCCCCGACCGGGAATCGGACCGTGGCCTCCTGGTTCATGGGTAGATGTTCAGCCACCGAACCACACGGGCCCGACGGGAGGGGCTGGCGCTTTATCTGTAGCGAAAAGCAAACCCAGCAGAGGCCGAAACCAGAACGCGGGCCTGTTTTCGGGAGAGGCGGCGACCTTTTCTTCACGCCCCGTTTCTCAGGACGGGCGAGGCCCGTGACCCCCGCCCTGGGCCCGGCCTCGGACGGTGCCCCCGCCGCCTGGCTCTGAGGGCCCGGCCAGGGGCCCGCCCTGCGTGAGGGGAGGCTCAGGCCAGAGGCTGGGCACACACTGTTTTTTTGAGGTTTCCTTTCCTCGCGCTCAGCAGGGCTGTGAGTGCCAAACCTCGGGGCGGGCGCGGGAGGGCGTGGACTTGCGAGAAGCTGACCTTGAACAAAGGCAGCCGGAGAGGCCTCGAGTCCGAGTCCGGGGGAGGCTTTCGCGGGAGGGGCCTGGGCTACTGCACGGAACACGCTGGCGGCGTGGAGACACCCAGGCTCGCCTCCATCGGCGCCCCCACCCCCAGCTGCCCACGACAGCCCCACGGAGCCCCTCCCGCTGGCGCTCCTGCCAAGGGCTCCCCGAGCCCGGCCCCTCCGGGAAAGAGGAGCGTCTCTCCTTTCTCCCGTCTTTCCCTCCCCAAAGCCACAGCTGGGGCAGCGTGTGGTGCGGGACGTGTTTGGGCCTGGACAGCAGGCCCCGGCGCGGGGCTCAGCGTCAGAGCATCGGCCCGCAGACCGAGGGTCCCTTGACCGGGATCGAACCCGGGACCCTTGAGTCCCCAGGCTGAGCTCTACCCACTGGGCCCGTCCCGTACGTTATGAGGATAATGATGCGGCTCCGAGGGCCCCGCCTGGAGAGGGCTGGGAGGCGGGCAGGCCCACAGGGGCTGCAGCGAAACTTCCAGGCGAGAGAAGGTGGTCTGAGGAGGGCCCCTGGGGACGGTGCCCGGTGCCGAGCCAGCCGCCATTGGGAGTGACGTTCGCCCCCTCCCGCCGCTCCCTGCTCCAGGGGACGGGTAGGATGGACCCTCCCCCCTCGTCCTCACTGACGGGCTGTGAGGGGCTGTGACGAGGGGCTAACAGGCCCCGGATTCAGAAAAGGCCCAGGAAGTGGGGCTTCCCGCCCGCACACTGTCCGCCCTCAGACCCAGGGCTCCCCGATTCTGCCTGTTGCTCCCGGCTGGCCCGCGCCCGCCCTCAGCTGGGAGCTGCTGCGCTGCCCTCAGGGCTCCCAAAGGCTCTGCTCTGCGTTCTCCCTCCTCCGCCAGCGCCCAGCCCTACAGGCCCAGCCAGCTTCCCCCGCCTGGGCCCAGGGACCCCTCCCTCGGGATCCTTCCCGGCGTCCTGGTGTGTGGGACGGGACAGCCAGTGTCCGGACCACCAGAGTGTCAGGAGGGGGAGCTGGCCTCCTCGTCCGCCTCAGGGGGGGCGTCCACCCCCTCCTCGAGCAAGTTAGGGCAAGACCTACTTCTGGGGGGACACCATGCCAAGAGGTCACCAGCACCTGCTGTACAGAGGCTCAGAGAGGTGAAGCCTTCTGCCTGAGGTCACACAGCAAACAGGGGCCGAGTCCGGAGATGGCTCCACCTCTTGCATCGACCCACCCGGAACTCGGAGGTCCCTGGAGTGTCTCAAGCCTGGCAGGGGGTCGCTCCAGGCAAGCGGGGAGCAGGGGACAAGGTGGGTGAGAGGTGGGAGGGAGGGCCACCCAGGGCTCCCGCTGGGAGATGGGAAAGCACCACCCGGGGGTGCGGCGAAGGCCAGCAGCAGCTCCGGCGCCCGCCACCACCCCTAGTCTCTGTGCTGCCCACCCGCACGGGGCCCGCATGCCTGAGGCCAGGCCTCCTGCACTGGCTTCCTGGGAAGGCGAGAGGCTGGTCTAACGGGCGCACACACGCAGGATGGCCCGGGGCTGTCCTGCTCGCCCCCTGCACGGGCTCCCTGCCCACAGGTCAAGTTCTGGGGAGAGAGGCGTCCCTCTTCATCTCCAGGCCTGGGACAACCTCTCTCACTTGGGGAGCAGTCCTGCCCAGCCCCTCCCTCACCCGGGATGCAGTCCAGCCGGGAGGCCAGCATAGCACTGAGGGGTGGGGCTCAGCTACCGCCATATTTCCGTCGTCGTCGTGTGTGTGCCACTCATAAACTATGCCGTGAAACGCGGTACATGTGTAATGTGCCCCTGCACAGAGGGAAGTGTTTTGAACGCTACCACACAGTGGCGGGAAAATGCCCGCTTACAAAGTGTTACTATATACCGCCATATACCAGTAATTAATACATATTGCCATATACCAGTAATTAATATATACCCCCATATACCTATAATCAATATATGCCACCATATACCTATAATCAATATATACTCCCATATACCTATAATCAATATATACCCCCATATACCTATAATCAATATATGCCACCATATACCTATAATCAATATATACTCCCATATACCTATAATCAATATATGCCACCATATACCTATAATCAATATATAC